>VZRX01017906.1:101344-181755 GCA_013398075.1 Notiomystis cincta | reverse complement strand
AAAGCTGGAATTTATTAAAAAAAAAAAAAAAAAGAGAGGAATTGGCAATGAAAGGGGAAAAGGTGACCCTTCAGCAGACCCACTCTGCAGACACAGATGTGTTCACATCTGGCTAATGCTACTAATGCATTACCTCCCCAGCGCTGGTGTGGGAGTTGATGGTTATTTTGCAGGAGCCACCACCATGGCAATACACTGTCGTGGTCATTTCCTCACGGGTGAGAAGAGCCTGTATTTCCTCCTGGGAGGGCACAAACTCCCTGGTCTTTGTTCTCTTCAGGGAATCACTTATGAACTGTGCATACCTGTCTATTTCTGAGTCTGGAAAGAGATCTTTTACCCTAATCATAAAGAGAAGCAAAAAAAAAAACCAACAAACCATTACACAGTGAACAACACATTACCCTAAAAATGAGACCACTGCAAGTAAAGAGGGTAGTAGAGATGCTGATGTCAAATGCAACCACACAAAAACAAAGGTTATTTCCTAAACCATAAAATCTGCTTTTACTAGTAATTTCAAAGTCACTTCAGTGGGATTTCTCAGCAATGTATGAAATAAGCAGTTCAAAGTTTCAGGAGCTTAGTGACAGCTGAAGATAGCAGGCTTAACAATCTCAATTCACAAAACTGAGAATGAAAACTGTGAAATCAAATGTAAACTTTTTTCATTCTTAATGGGTTTCGATTTTTTTTTAATTTGCTGGCTGTGTTTGAGCCACTTTTACAGTATGTTTGAGAATTAAGATAGAAAGCAGATGTCTGTACACTGTTCTTTTCCCTCCAAGGCCAGCAGGTTGAAATATAACATTATCTGCAACAGCAGTGATAAAACAATGAAATGGCTACATGGAGTATCTGCATCTCTTAGACCCAGGCCATGGATGTTGCTATTTGGTGTATTGACACAAATCTCATCTCACTCTTTCATAGCTTGGAAGGAATTAAATAGATTTTATTGATCTTTCTCATCATTAGGAATGGAGTGAGGCTACACAGCTGCAGCTCAGCCCCAGTGCAGAGTGCTTTGTAAAGCTGCATTAGATGCTGAAGATGACTTGGGAAGAAATGTAAATTATTTAATTCATGAAAATGGGAAGCTAAAACAGATTAAAAATACTAATTGCAAGCATTATGAGTTTAGTTAAAGAAATTTTGAAAAATTACAAATTGGATTTACAGTATCTCTCCTACTCCACAGTATGCACTTTGCCTGTGCCAGCTGCAAGGTAATAATATTTCCATGAATATGAAAGTACAGTCCTCACCTTTCCTTCAGATTGATAATGTTTATATGTACATTAGTAAGCAGCAGGTCATCAGCTGTAAATCCACTGCAACACAATCTCATGGTATTCTGTTTGGGTAACTTACATTCCACATCCTTTTGACACAACAGATGGATGGCAAGGGAGGGGAGTCTGAATACACAGAACAGCTGGTGATAAGAAGTGTGCAAAGGCAGGAGGCTGGAACACCACAGGAAGATGTTTGCACAGGTACTACACACTACAACAGGCAGTGGAAGATCAGCAGAGTAGAAAGAAACAAGCTGCAAATGAAAGGGCCATTTACCTTCGGAGGTGGAACTTGAGGTAGCGCAGGATCCCTCTGCTGGGCAGGAAAGTGCAGCTCATACAGGTCATCAGCTGCCAGTGGTGCAGGTTCCCAGTGCTGTTGGGATGTGGCATGTGGTTGGTTTGCTTGATGAGCTGACAGTACACTTCGTCACGGAGGGGCTTTAAATCATGGCAGGTCTGCAGGATGCCCTGGATTATGGGTATGGGGTCAGACACCGTCTCGATCTCCTGAAGGGAGTTAAAGATCTTCACTGCTTCATCCTGTAAGCTGCTGTAACCCTTCTCTTGTTGCACTGTGGAACAATCACAAAGGTGACAAGAGGTGAGCATCTCCCTTGTTTTTCTACAGGCCCAGCAGCACAATCAACTGTACTAATCTGTCACAGAAGAACCTGAGCATTAGCTCATATCCTGAACTTAAATTTATACTTTCAGTTCATTAAAGCTTCCTCTCTGAATGTTCAAATTAGTATTTGCCAATTATATTAATTAGTATTTGCCAACATCTGATTTGTCACCACTGCCAATCCAATTTTGGATACACTGTGCAGAAAAGCAGGGTAGTGTTTTTAAGGGAAATGAGCATTGAAATCTAGTTCAGGCTTCAGTGTCTGCAACCAAGGTACCAGAATGTGGCCACTGAAGCCTGGCTTGTGTAATGCCAAAATTCAGTCTTGTACCTTTGGGCCAACATAGAACTTAGGCAAATTGCTGTACCACAAATGCAACTTATACCTATTGTTTGTATTTTAAATGCTTAGACCAAACCTTGAGCTTTTGAGTATCTAAATGTCTGTTTTTGAACAATTCAGACACATGTGATACCATTCAGGTGCAGGCTTGCATCCTCCTTTGCACATCTCTGGGGCTTTAGGTCCTTCTGAACCTCCTGTACAGCCACTGCCTCCACAGTGACCACGTATTAACTGCACAATACAAAGACACAGCTCTATACAGCAAGTTCCACAGTGTAAGTGCTTCTCTTTAATTTTTCTGTATTTCAGAATTTGTTTTTTCTGTGCTTTTAATCTGCCACATAATTGGATCCTTGTGACAGACAGCAAACAGCTAGTACCCTTTCACTTTCTCCTTGACAATATTCTGGCCCTAAAAACTTCATTTTGAGGCTGCAAAATCCTGTTCTCTATTAAGTCACTTAACTGTAGGCAAAATTTTCTGTGCCTTTGATCATCTTTGGGTAGGTTTTTACATCTCCTGTATCTTTGATGAGATGTAGAAGACAAAACTGTATTCTGTACTCAAGATGCAAGTGCATGATATATGAATACAGCTGCACAAAGATTTTATTTTCCCTTTTCTAAGCTTTCAAAACCTTACATTAGCTGTTTTGTTTCTGTACTTACCACTAGAGTTGACATTTTCATAAAGCTATGTAAATTAAAGTTCACTTTCCTAAGCACAGCTAGATCACTACCTATGTGGCAGACTGTTTTTCCCATATACATTGCTTTGATTGAAATTAATTTCTTAAAAGATTCTGTGGCTCAGTCACTCTACATGAGACATTCTTCTATAGTTCTTCACCAGCTTTCAGTTTTAGTATGTCAAACAGTCTGTAATCATCAGCAAATCACTTTGGCTTTCTGGTGGCCCATCACTCTAGCTCTTTCATGTTTCTGACACATTTGAAAAAAGGATATATTTAGTCTGGTGTTACAGCAGCTTCTGTAGAAATACTACCCCACTGCCAGCCGCATGATGTAATCCTGTTGTAGTATTTCCACTGGAGCCACTCACAACCCAGTTGTGGCTAAAGGATGACAGGCTGCATGTCCCCTGGATGGATGATAAAACTGTCTGCTCCCATTTACTTCAAGGTTCAGTGTTCCCATGATAAGAGGCAGTGGACATGGAACACACTCTGGAACACAGAGAAGAAGGGGAAAGAGAAAGAGACTGCTCCCTCCTGAATTCTGTGGGCTGCACTGCCCCAGACAGACTTCACCTGCACAAAGAGAGCTTACAGGCCCATTTTGTGGTGCTCAGGCTCCCCACTGACCCTCAAATGTGAGTGGATTGTGTCACTTGGGTAAAATACTTACAGTTGACACTAACATCTCCATACGGGAGTGGGAGCAGTGGGGAATGCAAGGGGTGCTGGGTGTATCGCAAGATCGGGTTCCTCCTATATGTCTGTTCCACCACTTCCAAGTTTGTGCTGTTTTCCTGGAAAAGAAAGAAAAAATAATTATCCTCCAATGAGCACAGTCCTTTGTGGGATGCCCTTATACATTTAGATTCAAGCTCAACCACCTTTGTCTAAATTTCTGGAGCTACCTAGGGGGAGTAAGTGCTCAAAGCATAATCCGTATATAAAAATTACCCTGTACATTATTTCTGAAAATTAAACACAAGAATAGCCATGCTGCATCATCCCACAGGTCACCAGGCACAGAATCTTGCCTTCAAGAGTGGCTTGTGGAACATATGTGGCATGATCCCTCTCTCCTATATCCTTCAAGCTTTCAGCAGGACATGGTTAATGGACTTTCTGACCACAGATCAACCATTTTCAGTGTGTAATAGTGAGCCTGTTCCCAACTTGTCTGGTTGTACTACATATGTTTACAGAATGAACAACCAAAATGCTCTATGGTGTTCAAAATCTGGGCCTGTCACTGCCATACACACAGGATCCCATTCTTCTGTATTTTGTCCTGGACTCCTTCCCTAACAATACCTAATATTCATTTGTCCTTGAACCCTGAGCTGAAGTTTTCCAAAATTCTCTACAATCACTCCCAGCTGTTTCTTCCTAAATATGAACTATCTAATTGCATGTAGTTTAGAGTTCATCACAAACACATTTCTTCTGAAATTTGCTTTGGTGTGTCTTCTTAAAAGATTCTAGGTTTATTTTGTCAAAGTATATGGCAAGTTTCTTCTAAAAAATTACTCCTGTGGTACAATTTCTGGTATTTTGAAGGATATTGTCTTTTCACCCTTTACTCTGATATTTAACCACACAAGCTTAAGGTATGAAGAGAACTTCAGGGTTCATCAAAGTCAGATGGCTGATAGGAATGGATTTTTTTTATTTGTGTCTGGAGGATATTTAGGAGAGGAAAGGCTGGAGCAGAGATTTGAAAAAACTTGATGGTGTAATCCTGCATGCAATTTTTAATTGCACAGAGTCATAGTTTAGACTTATGCAGATCAGTTAGCAAAATAAAATTCATGTAATATTTTACTTTTTTTGTTGCACAGTTGTGCAAGTTTGTTTTTTGACTCTTCTCATTTTCCCCTTAAGACAACCCAATTTTTTCCATATTCTCAGCACTGGCTGGGTGAGGCCAGTGGTGGTCTGGGTGCTCCCAGCTCACATGGGAATTAGCAGGATGCCACGTACCCTGATGTCACGAATGAGCTGCTGTGTAGGTGTCTCTATGGGAACCTTGCTGTCGATGACTCCCTGAATGGCAGAGGCCCAGCGCATGGCTTCGTTCAGCAGCTTGGTGTACAGCCGGTAGGAGTGCTTCCGCCCGTGCACGATGATGTTCCAGTAGCCTGCGCAGAGACAAGGGGGGAAAAAAGCTGGGGGTGACACTGGCTCCCGTATTTTGTCACTGACCAGAGGTCAGCAAACGTGACATCCACCTCAAGAAGGGCCAGAAGGAGAATCTGGGGAACTACAGGTCCGGCAGTCCGGCCTCGATACCGGGGAAGGTCACGGAGCAGATCATCTTAGGTGTTAAAGGTGAGCAATGGAGCTGGGAGCACAAATCCTGTGAGGCATGGCTGAGGGAGCTGGGGGTGTTTAGCTTGGAGAAAATAAGGCTCAGGGGGGACCTTATTACCATCTACAACTACCTGAAAGGAGGATGTAGCCAGGTGGGAGTCTGTCCCTTCTCCCAAGTAACAAGAGAGAGGACAAGAGGAAAGGGCTGTCAACAGACTGTCCAGGATAGTTGAATCACCATCCCTGGAAACATTTTAAGAATCTGTAGATGTGACATTTAGGGACACGGCTTAATGGTGAACTTGACAATGTTAGGCTAATGGTTGGACTCGATTATTAAGACATCATAGAGTCTCTTTCTGCCTGTAGCTTGTGGCTGATGAAAACCTTTGCTGTTTTGATAGCAACATATGGTTGTCTGGTTAAAATCAACTAGGTAGACATTAACATCCCCATTCCCAAAACATATTTATCAATAGGAAAGTCCCAGTCCAGATTTTGGTACAAAGACAGCTTTCCAAGTGCAAGTATCTTGTAGTGTAACCTGACTACTTGCCTGCCAACCAGGCAGCTCACTTTCACAGACAGCATTTGGGCTGTCCTGTTCATCACTTGGAAAATGACCACTCTACACACAGCACCCAGTCAGACTGCCAAATCAAATCTCAGAACCTTTAAAAATATGTTTGACAATCTGAGAGAACATGTTAAGGTGATAGCAATTCTATCTGCTAAAGGCAGCCCTAGGCATCTGTTGATACAAAAAATGCGGACAATTTCTTGTGAATGAGCAGAATAAACTTCCTCTCATCTCACTTTACTAAATACTTCCAGCTTCCAGCCCTTTTAAAAGGTATCCCAAGCAAATTCAGTACTCAAATGTCCAGTATTTCAAGCCTTCTTCAAAGGTTCACATTCTTTGTAAGGGGGATTCACCCTTTACCCCATAACCTGGGTTCCCTTCTAAACTCCTAAGGCAAGCAATGGAGGATCATGCCAGATCCTGCCTTCCCAGAACTGTGTCATGTTGCACAGAGAGCAAACACAGGCCTTTGTCTGTTTCTATCCAGCTGAGTGATGCTATAACACATACACTGTACATCCCTTACAGCGTATGGGATGGCTCCTATTTAAGAGGTTAACACTGACCCCAGAGACAAATGCAGGTCATGTGACAGTGACAGTTCTGGAGATGTACCAATAATTAGTGTCAGCTACAGGAACTCACACCTGTCACCCTGCTTGGGGAACACTGAGATAAGCAGTGACTCTACTCAGTGAGAAACATCAGCACTGTGTATCCCCATCAGGTGTGAGGCCCTTACAGTCACTCGCACACTTTGCAAATCTCTTACTGTTCCATGGGCAGCGATGTTGGCAGCCTCAGATGACATCAAGACTGCCTTCTCAACATGACACACTACTACAGTCCTGCACCATCCCCTCTTCAGGAGCTGCACAGCTGGAGCCTGCTCCTCACCACTCTCTCCCTCTCACCTGTGTCCTTGAAGACCCTCTCGTCGGGCTGCACTACGGAGCAGAGGCTGTTGAGCACGAGCGTCCCGAGCTTGGCAGCCGTGCGCTCGGATGACTTGTAGTAGTCGAGGGCAGTGTTTGTCAGAACAAACCAGCGCTTCTTCATCTTCAGAGAGGACATCTTGTTGCTGCTCTGAACTTCCTTATGAAGCCAGCCTAGCACAGAAACACAAACGTGTCATTACGTGCATCTCTTGCTCCCACGGTCAGGACAAATAATTTCACTGTCGTTTTAGATTTGTCGCAAAATAAAGGAGAAAAAAAGATTAAGAAAATTCAGTAATTTAACAGAAAAAAATTACAGCCTGCATTGCTAAAACTGTCAAAAAGATAATTTTCTACTCAGAGGTGTAAAAAGCAATGTCCACCCACAAGGCAAAATGTTCAAAAACTGTGGGACTGAACCGAGAGGCTCCATACAAAGGAAAGACAGACACAGACCTTCCTGAGTACATGCATTTGTGGCTACACTGCTGTCACACAGACATCTTCTTATGAAGAGCAGAGCATACACTGACTTTGCAAAGCATCATTCCTTTTTCTCATTAACTAATGAGCAATACCAGATGAAAGGAACTGTTGCCTTGCAATTAAGTATTTTGAAGTTAAGGTACTGAAACTGTTGTCTCATAGTCTCCTTTGTATCACTCAATCTCCTTGACATTTTTAAGACTAGGGTTGAAGGTTTTTGCCACATTTTGGTGACCCTTTTCTTCCTGTCCTTCTGCCTTGCCATGACCACTCTAGGACCTTTATTCCTTCATGAACATTTCTGGAATATGCAAGGCAATTTGCTCATGAACTTGCTTTCCACAGACTGGATCAGGAGTGTCTTCAGACATTTAAGACCATGTGATGAGCTCAAAATATAGAGAAAATATAAAAACATTTAAGACAAATGGCTGAATATTTTGCAATGTATGTGTGATCCCTACTCATGCTCCACCATCTTCAACTAAGCTCTGACTAAAGACATAATTTAAACCTTTTGCTCAACCTCAGAGAATTTCTCTCACTTCACTATGTCAGGTTAGCTAGTTTAGCTGAGGACAGCAGCAATCCCACAAAGATCTCTCTCCCTCCCTCTCTATATGACAGGTGTCAGAACGAACTGAGCTGACAACAAAAGCCACAGTGTCATGTTATATTCCATCTCAGCCAGCTGCTCCTCATCAGCAGCCATACTCCTTCCTATTCCCTGGTGGCATTTGCTGGATATGTTTAAATAGGCTAGAACCACCATCAGAAAATGAAACATAGGAAGTACTTATTTTCTTCCACCTGGCAGGGAATTAGGTAAGAGCCAGAGCTTGCCCACATGGCAAGCAGCACGCAGGAAGGTAGAGGGGGACAGAGAATGACAGATTTGGGGAGCAGCTAAACCCTAGACTGAGTTAGCAACAATCAAACCTCCCTGTCAGAGTATAAGCAGAAGGTGAGTTTCAGATGTAATTGCATGTATTTCCTTTCACCTCTCACAAGGAATTCCTGGCCATCGACCTTGGATTCGCCCTTTGGTTTCTGCAGCAGGGAGATCCAGTGGTGCATCTCCTCAGGGGTGTCGCTGTTGCAGTGGATCACGCGGTTGGCCGTGATGATCACAAAAGAATTCGGTCTGTCAGAAAACAAAAGCATCAACATTAGTCACAGCCATGCAAATAACTCAGAGCACACCCAAAGTCATGTCTTTTACCTTCCCATAAACAGAAAGACTTTCTGAATACAAACTACAGAGAAGTGCAGAAATACCTAAGATCATCTCTTGTTCAATTGCTCTGCCAACTGATGAATGCAGAGACCAGCTAAATTAAATTAAATATCTTTCAAATGCTACTTCCAAAGACTAGAAAATATTAATTAGCTAATAAGCAGCTGTATAATGTCCTGGGCTCATTAGCAAAGTACTTTGACTGATTGGAGTGAGCCAGTGCTTGTACCACTGGGCTGAGCTGGTACAGCCAATTCTCCTTGTACTTATTAAAACTAGTGAAGCAATAGCAAACACAGGTCTCAGTAGGATCAGCTAAAACATGTTTAAGACTGGGTTTAGAAAGGATGTGCTGATCCTGACAAAACAGGAAAAACTGTTGTGCTGCTCCTGGATGACTTTGTCCTTCTCTTGCAACAGTGTCTTACCAAAAGAATATTCACAATTCTGTACAGAATCGATGCTTTACAGGAAAATAGAAAAATGAAAGTATGATCAGTTGCAAGAGGATAGACTCATAAAACTTTGAAAGCAAAACCAGATTTCTATGAGAAAACAGAGAAATTGAAAAGTAGAATTCAAGTATGAAGCAAAAGGTGCAATCAAGCTCTGTCAGAAAAATGCATAAGCCTATGGAAGATAAATATAAGCTGCATAAAAATGTTGGTTGAGAATAAGCATTCTCCTCAGAATTTGTTTAACATTGCTTCAAACACTGATATTGCAGAAAAGCATAACTCAACACATACATAAACAAATTTTGACTGTTCAGCTTACTACTTGTTCCTAGTTTTCACTGGTTCACCGATTAATTACGAGGAGTACAGGCTAAGAACTGCCTAAAATGTTTTCATCAATGAAATCTTAGTTTACTTCTGAAATGCATTTTCTAAACTACTAAAAACAAAGTCCTAGCAACGTGTGTCAGGGAAAAAAAAAAAGCCCAGACCACAGAGGTAAATAACTTAATAGCTAATATTTTACTTCAGCACTGTGGTGAGTATCTTTGCCCTGGCTGAACCTGTTAATACGTGGGAAATAATTAAATGTTAACATAAAGTGATATGAAATGTCCCATAACATCTTCTCTGAAACTAACAAAGGCCTGTGCTCTGTTGCATTGCAAAGATATCAAGAATAATACAGATTCCTAAATTCATCCATTATTCTTCCACAATGCTGTTTCTTTCCCCTCAATTTACAAGATTATCTCAAAATTACTCTGATAAAAAAATGGAAGTGCTGCTTTTGATGGACATATTTGTTCAGTGCTGGTAATAGATAATAATAGATAATAGGTAATAGATAAAACTATAATAAAGCATTGAGATTGTGCTGTTTTCACTTTTAGGAGCTGAAGGAGAAACTTTGACTCAAAGTAAATACATATATGGACTTCACACCTATGAAGTGACTTTGCTTGAAACAAGCTTAAGATTTCAGCTACATTTATTTGTTTGGAGAAAAAGATCTACGGGTTTAAACAAACACAAACCCCAAAGGAAACGTGGACCTACTCACAAAAATACTGTGGAGAGTTTCTGATCTAAGAGATGGTCAGATTGCTGTACATACCTATCAGGATTGTCTGAGGCACAGACAGAGTCAATAAGCCCAACATCCAGGGTTCCCTGCAGAGTAAAGAAGACACAGATTGTGTTTTAGATTGCAGACGTTCTCCTTTGAGAACAGGATTGGAATTGAAACCATTCCTCTGAATTCCAAAAGCTTGAGCAGAAGTGAACATACAAGAAAGGCACAAGTGAGTCATCTTTGCTACCTAAACAGCATAAGATGTGCAAGGGCTCCACAGGACTGGAGGAACAACAGCTACAAGTTTCCAGAGAGCATTATAAAGGTCTGAAATAACCTTAGCTATTATCTCTGTACTGGCAAAATACATAAATGCACTGTTCTTCCCAACTGCTATCTTCTGTCTGGAGTAACTGTGGCCCAGACTGGTCCCATCCAAAGACATTTTATCTGTGTGAGGCAGCCTCCCTCCTTCTCTCCAACCAGAAAGAGCTATCTGTGATCAAGCTGAGCAACCCACCACAAGCACATGATCCTCACTGCTTACCCTCTTTGCTATCAGCTTTGCTGTTTCTTTCTAGTTACTGTCCCACTTTCTTACACTGCTGGAAAATCACACACAAACAGTTAAACACAGAGGGCTCCAAGCATGCCCACAGGCTGGTTGCACAGTAACTCACCACAGCATTCTTTGGATTGGCCTGTTCATCCTGCATTTCCCTCAGCTGCTGTGCTGTAGCACTGTGCACCCGGCTCAGGACATTAAACCAACCACTGCCAATCAAAACAGAACCAGAGTTAAACTTTTGGTAGTGAAACTGGCTCGAGAACACGATCAAGGAACCTGGAAAAATGCCACTGGGAACATTTCTTCATTCACAATTTCCTGCGTACTATGTCATAAAATATCTCTTGAGCTGATCATACCAGATTCTAATGTCTTACTTCCTCCTTATTTATCCATGAAAATTCTGTGCACGTTCTTCAACCCACTGACAGCTGCTCCTGCAAAATCCAGTTTTCTACTTATTATTCAAGAAACTCTAAGTAGGCAGTGGCTTTACAGGGAGCCCATGTCAGCAGACTGAGAAGAGCATACAGCACTTGTAGAAACAGAGTGAGTTGGGAATCTTCCTGAACCAGAGTCCTAGAGACGCCTGGGAGCCTTCTTGATTAGTGTCTCTCTGATCTGCTAATAAACTTGAAAGTCATATGGCTGGCGATTAATCACGGGTTTGTTTATAAGTGAATCTGGAGTGAAGTTTTTTGTCTGTGAAAGGGCTTCTCTTACAGACATATCTGGAGGCTAATCCTTGTTGCAGAAAAAGCAGATTCTTATCTGCAGCTCCCAGTGAGATCAGCAAGCATCTATACTTCACGGAGGATTCTCAGACTGGATGCTCCATGATATCTGCTAATCTGCCCTTTGCTACTGCAAGTGTTGGTGCTTTTTTCTCCCTCAGAACAGAGACTGACAGGGCATAGACAGAGGCCAGGCCACATTTGGTTTACACTTGTCCTAACAATTCTGTAGTGTTAGAGCATGCCTACTGCAGTTGTGGAAGTTCTGGGTTAAGAAGTTACTGTTGCTTCGGCTACTGCTCCCTAAATTGGCCTGTTTCTTGTCCATGTGGCTGTTCTTCATCTATTTCTGTTAAATTGTATCTAAACACCTTCCCCCTTTCTCTCAGTACACCAAAATAATAATAGTAATATACACTAAATAACTTCACAGCATCAGCAGATCAGAGAAACAGTTACACTGTCAGGGCTGAGAGAGCAGAGCCCTGGGTGAAAGTGGGGACACAGGAGTGGCTGGGGACAGGAACCTCTTAACTTCGCTTTGCATAGCCAGGACAGATTGTCCAACCTGCCCTTAAACAACTGATTCCCACTGTCTGGCCAGGATGCCAAGAAGGAAGGACATGAGTCACTTGTTTGCTTTGCACTGGGAAGATTTTATCAGATGACACTACAGACTCTGATAAGCTGCAGCCTTTTTTCTGTCTCCTGGATAAAACCCAGCTGCTCTCGCAATCATTTACAGACAACATGAATAGACTTTTTGTTTGATTCAAGATTCCATTAAATAAATAAATCAGCTATTAGATGTTCCAGTTTATATCAAGGTTTGTGTGTCTGCTGAAGTAACCCATGAATTCAGCATGCTCACAGCCACATGAGAGGCTGGCAGTCCTGTGACTGGCAGGCTGAACCACAACCTTGGCAGCTGTAACATCAAGTCCCAAAAGTAGATGTGGTGCATCCCAAGAAGCACGAAATGACTGGAACAAATGCCCCCTTTCCTCCAGCAAAAGGGAATTGGTCATGTTTCTCAAACTCTCCCATGAGTAGCTGGGTCAGACCTGCACTGAATGAACAAACCTAACAAAACTCCCTGTGGTACCTGGCATCTTCTGGTGACTCTGCAACAATGTGGTAAACTCGGTCTTCTGTCACAATGTCCAAGGCATTCTCCTTTTCATGAATATCCACAATCTCTCTGGAACACAAGAAAGCACAAGAGTCAAAGCTAGAAACCTTTCACAGGCCTGAATTCCATCTGGTCGATTTTTTCACATCATACCCTCCACCACACAGAAGGGAAATCACTGGTCCAGGTGGCTGGACTCTGACAGAAATACAAAATTCCACCAATATACATCAAGATGCTTAAAAAGATCTGGACAGTTAAAAACTAAAGCTTAAGGCATGACATGGATTTTCAAGATACCAGCAGACTAAATGAAGAAGAGAGAACAGGGAGGTTAATCTAGAGATCTGTTTACAAAGCTAGGTGTGCCACTCTTTTTGGCACTTTACAGGTCCGCATTATGCTAACAGGTGACCAGTCTGTCCTTTCTTACAGCAGGACATGAGGAATTGACTATGGCAGCAGAAAGAGCATTCAGGACTCAGGAAAAAGCACAGTACATGCTGCCAAATTCAAATCCCGCTGTGAGCTTCATAATACCTCTGTGAAATGCCTGGAGAAGCCAGAAAGCAGATGGAGTCTGGGTAGGGGAGAATGCATGGGGTATGTACTTAATTAGCCCCTCCTGGTCTGGCTCCATCCATGGCTTGGAAAGAGCTTCTGCTGGATTACGAAATGCAAGACTGGGAAAAGACCAAGTAATTGCAGACTCCCTCCAGAGGAAAACTAGATGCTGTAATTGTCTTTTCCTTTGTTTCTGGTTCTCCAAGCACCACGGGAGATACACAGGCCAATGAACAGCAGCACTGGACCCTTCACAACTGATTTAGAGAGTGAATCCTAGGGATCAAACGGACTTATTTTTGCACTCACTTTGCCCTTCTGATATCAATAGTCCCCTTCAGCTTCTCCTCACTATCATTCTCAAAGTACATCAGCTTGGACTCTCGAAGCACAAACCAGCGGCGCTTCCAGTTGCGGCGCGAGAGCGTGGACATTCCCCCGCCCTTTTTGTAGAGCCAGCCCGACTTCAGGGCCTCCTGCTTGGTGCGGAACCACATGAAGGCCTCGTTCTTCAGGACACACCAGCGCCGCCGCCACGGGTTCATGAGGCCTCCTGCAAAGCCAGGGAGCAACATCTCAGCACGCAGGCAACAGGGGCCCGGCGCCCCTTCTGACCCTGCTCCTGGGCAGGAACAGCTGCTGCTTCAGTCCCTACTTCAAAGGAACTGAAGGAAAGAAACAAGGCTGTGCCTGATTTCAGACACAGAAGAAACAGAACAAAACCAGGGAAAAAAAGCAAAATGTAGAAATAGATGCACTACTCAAGTACTTCTGCTCTGACTTCAGTTTTGTAGCTGAGAATGAATCATTTAAGCCCACACCAAGTAGGCACAATTAGGTCTCAGTGGCAAAGATATCCCTGACACCCAGCTCCTATCTTTATTTGTTTTAAATAAAAGAAGAAAAAAAAAGCAGAATAAACTGAGAACTAAAAGCAAATAAAGATGATGATTCTGGACAAACAGAAGAAGAAAGCAGGTTTCCTGGATCCCATCCACCCACGGTTTTGGCAAAATCCACTTACCTTTCATGTAGAGATAACTGTGAAAATAGGGTGGCCCTGAGCCATTGAAAATAGTGACTCGTCCATTACAAAACTCTTCATCTGTATCAATGTAAACATCCACTTCTTCTTCACTTTCCAGAAACTAAAGAAAAAAGAAGAGATATAGGTTACTTGGGTTCTCCTGGTCACGGGGGGGACTGGAGCAATTAACAGGGTTAGAGAAGTCACATGATCAGAAGGTGTGAAACTACACAGTCCTTTTGCTAAAAAAGCACTACAGTAAAAGTAGAGGCTTGACAGCTTATCCATTAATGCCTAAAGCAAGAACAGGGAATTTTCATACCTGAAAGGAGAGCAGTGGACATGGATAGAAAGCTCCAGTTCCCTGCAGTAACAAAACTTCCTGTTTCAAGACAGAGCCCACCTTGCAAAATCTAATTTGATGGTATTAAGAGAGAATTTTTCATTTTGGAGAAGTTTTCTGATTTTTCTGGCCACAATGCCAGACAAGATGGAATAGTGATTTAACTCCAGCAAGGAAATTACTTGCTTTGGGTTGATTAGGAAAAAAAGCACAATTCAAGATAACTGGAACCTAAAAACATTGATCTGAATTACTGAAATAATAGTACTGAACTTACTCATCTTTGTTCTCCAACCAGATAAAGGCCCTCAGTCATAAGTACTTCACACACAAAATCATTTCCTTTACCTTAAACACAATTTCCTTTGATTTGCTTTATTAATTTAATACTAATGAAGGCAGTTCCTTAGACCTTTTCCTTCCTCAAACGCATGTTGCTCCTTTTCATTTTCCCTTCTGTGTTCTCTGGGTGACCCTTTTTTGCTCCTCTTTTGTCTCATCCCTGGTGCACTCACTCATTCTCTCCCTTGGCATTTTCAAAAACCAGGTAGTTTTGGAACAGCAGCTACAGATGGGATATTGACTCAGCTGTGGTTATGGCTTCCTGTGGCTCACACTGTGACAAAGTATCAGCTGGCTTTTTTATCAGTCTTACTCACTGATGAGCCCAAAAAACCCTCCCCTTCTATCTGCATTTTAAGAAGAATGGTAGAAACCAGCCTAAGATGTGACAGAATGATTCATGATTTGAAGATTACCTGACAGTGATCTGTGAGTACCTGCCCACAGAGAAGGTACCTTTACTCAAGCAGATCACATCATAAAAAATTCTGATGGTTGGCAGCTAACATTAGGGAAAACAAGATAATCATGCAACTTTTTAAGAAAGGTCACAATTTGTCATTGGAAAAGTATAATGAAGGAAGTTAATTGAATTCCTAAAAAAAAATAAAAATCAATAGTTTTCTAAAAGATATTTTGTAGTTCAAGTGTCTTTTCTCGGGGATATCATTTATTGGAAGCATTTTTGCAGCTGTCATTGGCTTCACCCCTGAACTCCTCACAATCTTATGTGGGCTTTTTCATCCTGTCCTGTAAGGGGATTTATCACTACATTGTTAAGTAGCTGGTCTGAGAGCACTCAGGAAGTCCAGAGCCAGTGTGGGATCTAAGCTGAGATGCTGGAAGCACGAGGCCAATAGCCCAGCTTCACCCCCTGTCACTGTCACTGTCCTTGTCCCTGCAGCAGGAATGAAAAGGTTCAGTGACCTTTGCTGTGTGCACTGGGACCCAGCCCCATCAGCACAGTGATTTCTTCCAGCTTCAGAATAGCTTAACTTGTACACAGCAGCTGAAAATAAACCCTTGACTCTGAACAGAACTAGAACAGGAGAAGCTTTAGTGATGGAGACAAATCAAACCCCAGCCTTTCCCATTTCCTCTTGTCATTGCACACTGGAACCTGAGGCCCCTTCTGTGAAATCTCTCTAAGGTAGAACATATACCTAACAAAATACCAGCTTGTCTGCTTTCCTTCCTCCTAAAGGGTGTTACATTAACATATGGCAATGGAAACAACCTAAAATAGGTACACATGAACTAGCTTGTGTGCCAGCAGACACCAGACAATCACAAGCCCTCTGGCCTTCAGCCTGTCTATGACTCTTCCCTTATTTTCAAGCTGATTTTTGGTGTAAGAGTTATATATTATATATATTAGTAACTATAACCAGAGTGAGCAGGCATACAGTAAGAAGACAAAGATGTTATAAACATCAACAAAGCCACACAAACGTCCAGAAAGGTGAAGGGAGGGATTCTCACCGAGTCCAGGCTGCCACGGTTGGAGTCCAGGCTGGTACCATGGGAGTGTCTCAGACCCTCCTCACCATTCAGAGGCTCAGCTGAGGCATTACCTGCATCTCCATAGCCATCAAACTCCTCATGGTCATAGTCAGACTCCACATCTGGGGGGGAAGTGTAAATGGGGTCTCCTGCCTCTCCACTGTTGTTACTCCTCTGTGTATCAGAGACAGCGCTGTAAACGCTTTCTGCTGGGTCAGAGAGGGCTCTCTGCTCCTTGGAGCTACTGGTTCTTTCCACAGGCAGTCCTGGAGCAGGGACAACCTGTCCCACCTCTCTCTGGAGATGCAAAAGGCTTGTGTTTGCAACTTCCTTTGAGTAGTTACCACTGTTTCTTGTGCCATGCTGATTCAAGACCACCAAACTGGAAGTTGGCCGTCCTTCATCATCAGCATGGAAACCCTCATCGACTTCTTCCTCAGCCAGTGGTGCCACCAGGCTGCAGTCAATGTTCAGTGTCCCCTCACTAGAAAGTGAGCGCTCTAAGTTCTGCACACTTTCATCCAGATTGCCAAAATCCAGCAGCTCCAGGAATTCCTGGGCAACCCTTGATGCCTCTTTTTCCAGCCTCTGTATCTCTTCTTCTCGCTGCCGATTGATTTCATTCCTGGTGTCCTCAGAGATGACAGACATGTGATCCTCTTTCTGCTGCTGCAACTTTTCAATCTCCTTCTCCAGTCTTAAGATCTCCTCCATCTGACGTCTCTCTTCTTCTTGCAAGGGAATATCCACCTCCTCAGTGTTTACTGTTTCCACCTTAAAGAATTTATGATAGCGTTAAGACACTTTCTTCAACCTGTCTGTGTTCCTTGCCTGGACCTTCCATTCCTCCTGTCTCCTGTGCTTGCTTTGTACTTAACATCTGCAGGAAGATGACTCCAAGCATCCTGCAATCACTCACAGTGTAAAAGCTAAAGGCAGAACTACTGGATCTTCAGGTACCTCCTTTTTCCCAGCAAACTACCTCCTTCATGAATCATACAAAGAAGCTCACTGGGTTCAGTGAATTTTTAGAAGAGCCTCTCTATCTGTTGGTCACTGTACACTACAATTTGGATAAAGGCAGCCCAGAAGTTCATTCTCTCTTTCTGAACACACACATGTAGGAGAAAGCAAATATATATGAATGCATATATGCACAGACTACTTAAGAGCTGAAGATTTTCCAGAAATTCATTAAGAGATCTGGAAATTTCATTGTTTCCTGAAACGAGCTGACCATCAGAACCTGAGTCTGGAAGGGATATTTGCATGAAGCAGAACTCTATCCTCTCCAACCACAGCCCAATAAAACTCCACCCAGAATATCCTGGCATTCTTTAGCATCACTAGATGGCTGATGGCTGACTGCTGAAGACTCTTACTCTATTCTCCACACCAAAATAACAGAAAATTTCTAACAGATACATGATAATTGGAAGATGGAAGACACTGGTAACTTTCACTGATGTTCAGGATAAACCCACCCTTCCCTCTACAGAGATGCTGAAAACATACATGAGAGAAAAGACACACACATGAGAAAAAGCAAAACTAAATTCCAATAGGATTTCATGTACTTCCTGATAGGACTTATGACAATGCAGTCAATATATAGGTCTGTTTAAGCTTTAATCCTTGTTTTGTTTAGCTACCTTGTTGCTTGTTCTCTACTTGACTCTTACTTATGGATGAATGCATTTCTATGCTCTAATCTCTCCTAACAAAGATGGTCTGAGACTGGGGAACAAGTGGTAGGGGAAAAAAACCAATGAGATACACAGCTATTTTCACACACCTCAGGGTAGGTGGTCTGCTCTTTGGTATGTCAAGTACCAACAATTAAATCAGTTTATTTTAGCCATGGCAGCAGTTGGCTGAACTCTTATTTCGGCTGTTACAGGCAACAATCCAGCAAAACAGACTGTGTCACAGTGTAGCACATCACAAGGTTATCTAACAAGCTCAAGCAGTAGAGATAAAAATAGGATGCTGCATGTTCAATATGGAAATTTTCGATTAGAACCTATGCAAGCTCATACAAGAGCCCTGAAAAAAGCCCTACCTTGTTGATTCTATGCATCTCTGCCAAAGCCAAACATCTGCAGGTTTTGAGTGAACAAAGGCCATTTTTTCAATAGTGTTGCCACAATAAGAGTATCAGTATCCAGGCAAAGTGGAGGCAATGAAGGGCTCTTCACAGATATTGACAAGAAAATATGTGAAACGAACAACTGTTAAACTTACCTGGGCCACTTGCAGCAGCTCATTCAGTTGCTCCTTTTCTCTGTCAAAAAACAAGATGTGACAGTCAGAGACAAACCTAGTTCTCCCACATGAGGTTTTCAGAATTACATGGACACATCATCCCTCCGTGGGTAAGGTTAAAATGAGGTATTTGCTGTAAGACTGATTTAAAAGCTTTTGCAATTTAGTAAAAATCCAGTTCTCTGTGGTTGGCATGACCTTTTTGGATGTAACAGATTTTCCCCATGCACTTAACTTTCAGATCAATTAGGAAATTGGATTAGCTGGAACACACCAGGAAGGACATTGGAAATAACGACAGAAAGACAAATCAGACTCATGATAAATGTAAACAGAACCTTCTGAAGTACTGTAAGTCTGTGAATGTTGAGGTTGTACGTGTGTAATTATCAGGAAACTGTTCGGCTTGTTAAAACAGAATTATTGCAGTACTGGCATTGAATTTATGTTTTGTTTTGCTTTTACTGTATTAAAGCCTCAACTTGCATAACTTCTCAGTGGCATGCAAAACCCAGTTTATTAGTGAAGACTGTAAGAGTCAGTTTGTTAGTAAACATGAGCAGAGGAAAAAAAACTATCCCACGGTGTTGCCTCTGTACCCAGATCAAAAAGGTTCTACTACAAAGCAAAGCTGTCACTACTGCCAGTTTCTCCAGAGCAAGTACACTGCAAAGCAACTGAGCCAGCAGACACACAAATGCCAGGGTCATGCTTAGGGAGCAGGAACAGCAATAGGATGCTGCTGGATGGAAGAAAAGTTACCACTGCCAACGATAACTTTCAACCCCAGGCAGAATATTTATTTCCCAGGCCTTGCAGATTTTTCCAGCCAAATTCTAAACTGCTGCTGCAAGTCACAGAGTGCTTAAAGCTTTCACTCTTGTGCTCGCTCTCTCTCAAAAAAATCCAGGAAATGTTTGAAAATGAAAGTGAGATCCAGATGGTTCCAACTCTACTGAAAGATCCCCAGCAGACATCATGGGTTCAACAAGTGCCTTAAATGATAGGAGGGCTCGAAAGCCCAACCATTTTAAAACAAATTAGTAATACCATCTATAATCTACATACTAATTCCTGCAACTGTTCCTCACAATTCTTAAACCTTTGGTATTTCTTGCTACTTTCTAGTCATCATCAACTGAGCTACTGAGCAACTCTTCTGAAATGTGATACCCAAAACTGGGACAGTGCTCCAAGTGAACTCCTACCAGTATCAACTGGTACAGAAGTATCACCCCATCTTACAGAAACAATTCTGTTCATAAAGAGCATTTGCTTTCTCCTCTCACACAGCCTGACACTGGTGACATACTCCACTTAGCCTCCAGACCTTCCTCCTGCTGTTGAAGAAAGCATTCCTCCTCCACTCCCTGAGCATTTGATTACTCCTAACTGTAAATCTGCATATGTCTGTACCAGAAGTTATCCTGTTTTTCGGATCCTTTCTTTAACTTGCCAAAATTATCTGACCTGTAATCCTAGGCTATATGCCTACAGCCCCTCGGCAGATGGTTTTATCTGCAAATTTAATAAGGATATTCATATTTCCTCATCCAAATTCTTATGAAAACATTGCACAAGTGCCATATCCAGCACAGAGCATGGAAGAATCCCATTCAAGAGTTCTCTTCTATTTAACAAAAAGCTATTGTTGTTTATTAATTAAAATGCAGTAAAAACACAAATCCTAATTTTGTTTCACATACTTTTTTCCAAAGCAAATTTCTTTCAGCATTTTGTAGTACTGTCATAGCATATCAAAGCCCTTACCTACCCAGAGGCAAGTTACCTATCCTCCATGGCTTTTCCCTCCCCACAAGACATGCCATAAAATACCACAGAAGGAAACAGGTAACTTTAGTGCTGTCTGTTCTTCAGAAATTCGCACTGGCTTGATTCCTTTATGAAGCATTTACAACTGTTTGATTATTTGTTTCAGTATCTTCCTGAAACTGAGGTTAGGCTGACTGGTCCACAATTCCCTCATTCTTCCTTTTCCCATTTTAAAAGGGGGTCATAATTGTTTGGAATTTTCCATTTTTATGAGAACTCCATTACTATCCACAAAGGAGAAGAAAGAGAATAGCTACTGTTTTAAACTGCTTCAGCTAGTTCTTGAAGGACCCAAACATTATTTTCACCAAGTCCCAACACCTTCTTTGTAATTTGGCATTTGATTTATCTGAGCATTTTCTAACCTTTTATTTCCATAATTCTTGTACACCCTTCCTAATCATATTTAGTGTCCAACAGTCAAGCTTTGGGGGAAGATAAAAATAGCATCAAATACCTCATTTTTCTCAATATTATTATTTTTCTTTTGGTTGAATTTGGTTAGACCAAATTGTTCCATGTCTCCCCTCTGCTAACAGTGCATGCACAATAACTGCCTGCCAACTTTCAGTTCATTACAGCTCAAATTGCACCTAAGTCGTCCTCATTTTGTCTCTACACTTGTGTTGGGGTTTTTTGCTTGTTCTCAGTAGATTAGCTGATTTGCAATTTCTATGGACTTCCACCTCATGTTTTAAGTCAAATGGATGTTCAGAAGTTAGCCAAGTTGGTCTGATAGTACTGTTCTGGCTACTCACTCAGATGCCATTTACTATCACTTAGAAAATGAAAACAAAATGAGTTTGCCTGATTGCTAGAAACACTGACACTTCTCTGCCATGATGGTAGGCTGAACCCATCTCTCATGGTCTGGGAACAAAAGGGCAGTAACACTCTATAGCCAATAAACTAGACAGGTCCTTCCTTTTATTATAGAATCAAATGCTGAGCTGGAAGGGACACATCAGGATCATCAAATCCAACTGCTGTGTAGAACACCCCAAGGGTCACACCATGTGCCTGAGAGCACTGTCCAAACTCTTCCTGACCTCTGGCAGGCTTGGTGCTGTGGCCACTTCTCTGGGGAGTCTGTTCCAGTGCTGACAACCTCCTGGGTGAAAAAACTTTTTCTGATACCAAACCTAAATCTTCCATAACTCAGCTTCCTGCCATTTCCTCGAGTCCTGTCACTGGGCACGAGAGTGAAGAGATCAGAGCACACTCCTCCTCTTCCCCTCATGAAGATGTTGAAGACCACAATGAGGTCTTCCCTCAGTCTCCTCTAGGCTGAACAGATCAAGTGACCTCTGGCTTCCCTCTGGACCCTTCACCATCCTCACTGCTCTCCTTTGGACTCTCTCTAATAGCTCAATGTCTTTTTTATATTCTAGTGCCCAAAAATGCACACAGGGATCAAGGTGAGTGCTTCTAACCTTAGGATTTTCTGATGCTTGCCACACAGCCTGATGAGATCCCACCCTTGCAAAAGTATGTAACAAAAGCCTAGAAGAAACACAACCAACTACTTCTGAAAAGCAAAGTATCACACGACTACATGTTGAAATTTATATAATAATAAACCCAGCAGAGTCCAGCGGGTGCAGCAAGCGGCGGTGCTGAGCCCACACACTGACACTTCTCATTTGCCACTAGAACTGCTGGGCAATCCCCTTCATTCCCATGAGGGTTTCCTGCCTTCCTT
The DNA here is from genome assembly GCA_013398075.1 of Notiomystis cincta. Classification (NCBI taxonomy): domain Eukaryota; kingdom Metazoa; phylum Chordata; class Aves; order Passeriformes; family Notiomystidae; genus Notiomystis; species Notiomystis cincta. The sequence goes on along the minus strand of VZRX01017906.1, from coordinate 159,685 downwards.
CCCCTTCATCTCCTGACGGCACCATCGCCTGCAAAGGCCGCCACCTGAGGGGAAGGGTCGGACACCATTTTCCCTTTGACTCCCTATGCACCATCACCTGTGGCAGGTGTCATCTTGGAAAGGGGCATTTCCACCATTTTGGGTTTCAATTTGTTCTCAGGGCATTTGTGAGGTTTTGTACCTAGCGATTGTCTACTGCTGGTTTTTACCTGTTGCAGTTTCACTTGTTAGTACACTTATATTCTCACTTATAGCTACTCTCACTTTAGAATGTTCCCCTTTAAATTGCCTTAAACCAAGACAGAACACAAGATACCATCTTGTACCTTTCCTTCACCTCTTCCTCTTCCTGTTTCCTCCTACGCTCCTCCTCTTCTTGCCATTGTCTTTCCTCTTCCTCTCTTCTGATCTGCTCTTCCTCCTCCTGCCTCCTCCTCTCCTCCGCTTCCTGCCTCCGCCGCAGTTCCTGCTGCAGCAGGTGCTGGTAGAGGCCGCGAGCCAGGCGGCCGCGCCAGTGCTTCTGCAGGGTCACCGCAGAGGCCTTCAGGCGCAGCAGGCTCTTCTTCCAGAAGTATGCTCGGTAGTTCTTTTGGATTATAACAACACTGGATAGCACCTTCTGGTACTTCTTCCTAAAAACAGAACCAGACACTTAATACACCGCGAGTCACACGTGCCCTGCGTTTCTCGTGCCCCTGCGCACTGACCACATCCACAGGAAGGTCCTTTCCCAAAAATATAGCTCAGAAGCGACATTATTTCTGCTCCTCTCCTGCCACTGCCTGTAAATTGTACTCACCTCACTGCTCTCCCTCCTAAATCTACCATGAGTTTGTTTCAATGGGCATCTACTCTTGTGAAGACTCAGACAATGAGGGAGAGAGATTTGGCACACGGAAAGGAAAATCCTCTGGACCAAAGGCTCCTTGCAGTGCACATAAACACATTCACTGTGCAGTGAGCGTAATCATTCAGTATGGATTTATTCTAACAGAAACATCCAAATGGCCTTACTATAGGAGAGCAAATATTGCTCCATCTCTTAAGTGGTCAAAAGCAAATTACTCCAGGAAAGGCAAAAACAGTGCAGAAATAGATTTGGTCATGTTAATTTCACATTCTCTGGGAGAAAACACACTGATACTACAATATTGATGGCTGAAACAAACATTGTCAGGTTCACATAAACAAATACTCCTATTGCACATTGTTTTGCCTAAACAAGAATCATATAATATCTTGAGTTGCAACGGATCCACAAGGATCATCAATGATATCAAAATAAACTTTGCAGCACTTTAAGAACATGATAGGGTCCCAAAACACATCAACCATCATTGAGTATTTCTGTAGTCTAGTAAAGTTGTAGGAAAGTCAGGTTTTGCCTCTGCATTAAAGACTATTTTTATCAAGGACATGAAAAAAGTTTCTGGTAGAAGTTTTTCCTGGTAGAAGTTTGTACATGATACACAAACTGGGCAAATAACAAGAGTTACTATTACACAGTAATCTGGATCAATTTGTAAGCTAGATTCAAGCAAACATTAAACAATCCAAAAGAGCCAATAGTAAGGTCTTGTACTGAAGAATCAAAGGCCAAACACAGCTGATACAGGACTATGTTGGGAAGCAGCAAGTCAAAAATGGATTTTTGGGCTCCAGATCATCACACAAAGGCAAACTCCCACCACAATGCTACAGAAAAAATACTACTGATTCCTATAATTGTAAGCAGAAATATTGTTGTATAGAATACTGCTTTTATTCTGTGTTCTGTGTTAGCACCCCCATTTCAAGAACAATGTTAGGCCCTCAAGTGACTTCTGAGGAAGCAGGATTGGAACCAGAAATTCGGGCTTATAGAATGAGAGCAATTGCTCCACGCAGGACCTTAAGAAATAGGAAAAGCTAAGGAAAGGCTTGACCCCAGCTAAAGTATTCACATTTCTATTTTTCCAACAGATTCTGTTAAGATTTAACCAACCTGAAGGTGACACCTACTAAGGCTGAAAATAAGCAGACATTTTTAAAAGTAATTTAATATATTTAGATGCCTTAATATCTTGCTCTGGGCAAGCAACCATGGGTACTAGTCAAACCAAAACCTTCTTTAATCCAAACCAGAATGTGCAGAGAGAAATTCTATGGAGCTGCTACACAGGATCTTGGGCCAGCAGGCTAGAGTAATCCTTGAGGCCTTACACTCCTAGAAAGCACACTGGAGATACCATGGTATTCTCACATATACTTCCCACAGACCTTCTGCAACACCTTGAGGAAAAGGCACACCTGAAAATCCCTGTCCTGGCAAAGAAATTCCTTTCAAATAGCAACAGGGACCACGCTGACAGCTTGCCACCTCCCTGCACATCAGATACATCAGCCCAGCCAATAAAATCAGGAGAGGGATGCTAATAGCAGGAGTGTGCAGAGGTCATGCTCTTTTCCATAAGTATTAAGTCAAAGGGAAGAAGCACAGAGAAAAGAAGAGGAAAGGCAAGAGGTGATAAGAAATAGGAGGTTTTAGGTTAATTACTCCTGGGCTGCAGTCCCCTCATCCCCACTCCTTCTGCCCGCCCAGTGTCCTGCACATGGGGTGCGAACAGCTGCACATGCACTCTCTGCCAAGGCAGACTAAGTGCATCAAAAAGGGTACTCTGACTTTTACAAAATGCATCTGCCAGAAACTCTCTCAAGTGCAACATGTGCCAAGCCCTGCCCAGCTACAGGCCAGCTCTTCCTGCTAATCTTCCAGGCTGAAGTGCCCCCTCATTCCTCATGACCACAGCCAAGCTTGCAGATGCCCTTCAGCTGGAATTGCTGCTCACAGGCTGCAAATTTCATTCCCCTTGTTCAAGCTTCCACTCACCCTTCTGCACTAGCCAAAGAAGTTCAACCTGCAGACCAAGAGAAGGAGTTGGGAGACCTCCTGACCATGTATCACACCAGAGAAAGCAGGCTGGTTGCAAGGCTCCAATGGTGTATTTGAAATTTACTTAATTATTCTGTCAATGAGCTGTAGTTAGCAGTTCTGCCTCCAAGGACTAGAGAACACAGGGTTATGCAGCAACTGGCTACTGTCTTCTTCCCAGGAGCAATACAGTCCTGCAGAAGCCAGGGACACAGCTAAATTCATACACAGATCCTGCACTGTGTGGTTTTTAGCTCATGAAGCTCTTACTTGCATCTCAGAGCTCCATGGATTGGCTACATAAGAATGGGCTTGACTTTCTTGTCTCACATTTTAGTGATCACAGATACCAGGCTGCATAGGGTGCAGAGAATGAGAGCAAAGAAAATCTGGTTCTCCAAGCTCACAGATCAAGTTCACAAACGGGGAGAAACCAGTAAAATCCTTCCTTTGCCAGTCTACTTTGCATGAGACCAAATGAATTTAAATACACTTATACTTGCAAAACTAACAGAAATTGTATCAAGCTTAACGCAGCACATACTGGTATTCCTGCCCAAATCTGCATAGACCATTCAGCACTTGCCCAGATGAATTCCTGCCTGCTGGATTTTTTTCAATACAGGTGCAGTGCAACTGGAAACTCTTCACAGAAAGTTTTCCAGACCCCCTTCCCAGCTCTTCTTTACTCCCTGCTCTCCTCTGCTGCAAAGTCCAGTTACCTCCAGATGCTTGTGAAGATTTATGCTCTGACTGCAGAAGCACAGCTTGTCCTTAAGGATGAGACTTGCAACAGCAACATGTGGGATGAGGAATTCAGAAGTGTGGAGGCTGAAGGACCACGAGACTTCTAACCAAGAGGAGCACTGCTGCCACAGAGTCTCCATCACAGACCTGCGGGCAGCAGCTTCCTTACCAGGAACTCAGAAAAGCAGTAATCCAGTATGCCTGCAATGATGCTTCCCAGAAAATCAATTTTCCTGTGCTAATCCCTACCCCTCTCTCCAAAAGCTAGACACAAAGTGAAACAGAGCAGAGGCCCTGACACAAAGAACTTGCAATCTCATGTACAAACAATAGAGCAAGCTCATTTATCTTCCTAGGGGGAAATAAATAAATGAATAAAAGCCCCATAGACCAAATGTGTATTTTGCTGATATTCCACACTGGCAAGAGAGGGTGCAAGCCTTGCACACATTTCCCAATGCAAAATGAGCTACCTGGTGTAACTGGAGCTCTAAGAAGAGTGCCTGCTGAAACAGCTCTGCTGGCCAGGGATTTCACCTCCTCACAACCCTGACTGACAGGTGTCTGGAGCAAAGACCAGCCAGGAAAGAGCATCTTGCTGGGATTAAGTGTGCATACCACAGCCATTAAGGAGTCAGCTGTTGCACTGACTTCGAGGGGCAGAGGAGGGGCGGTTTGTCTGCAGTTGGTTCTCCCAAACCTTCTCTGGTCAGGTGCAAAAGGGAGAGGCAAGAGGAGATTACTGTTGCAGACCTGGCCAAAAACCAATTCTGAAGAGTTAATTAAAAGGAGAGATCACGAGGCAAACAGGCAGGGTGAGGAAAGAGGGTGAGCAAAGGCAGAACTGCAAGTGAGGAAGAAGCAACTGGCAAGGGGAGCAGAAAACAGTTGACAGGCACAAGGAAAAGGAGGGGACCCAAAGCGTAGGTGGGGCCCAGCCAGGAGAGCCCTGAAGGCAAGGAAAAGGTGTCATCAGAGGCAAGCAATGGGTGCAGAAGTCCACGGGAAGCCTGCCGAGCAGCGTTGAGGGAGGGTGCAAACGTGCACATAACTGAAAAAGAGGTGCCAAAGGTGCAGGAAGGTTTCAGCAGAGCTGATGCTGGCGGGGAGGGCAGAATCTGCAACTCTCCCCCAGAGTACAGGAGGGAAAGATGGGACGGATGCTAGGGGACTAAAGAGCAAAGCAGGGGGTCAGGGCAACCCAGGCACGCAAGCACAGGGATGGTGGGGCAGCCCCCAGCACTGACCTTGCCATGTAGCCCAAGACGTGGGCCCGGATCACTATAGCTGCTTTCCTCAACTCCTCTTCCCGATCCTTCTCCAGCTTCTNCCGCGCCTGCCCCGGCGCTGCCCCGCGGCGCCCGCACTCGGAGCGCCTCGAAAACTTCGGCAGCGGCGAGAGCCAAACTCCGGCCCAACCCCCGCCTCCCTCACTCTGTGGTCAAGACTTAAAAGAGAGAGGGAGGGAGCAGAGGAAGGAGGGAAAGAGGAGGGAGTTTGCGCCTGTGATTAACTCTTTCCCAGCTGACAGCTTTCCCGGCACAATCCGGTACCTCCCTGCAGCAGGCACTGGGACCTGCTTTGGTGATTACATATTTTGTAAAGAAACTCCTCCGCGTTTCAAGGAAAGGGAGGAACTTTTAGATTTCTAGACTCCAGGAAGTAAACCTTAGCAGCAGTCTTAATGGAAGGCAGGCGGAAAGCCAAAAGCCCCCGTCGAGGCACAAAGCTGTGTGTACTCTCAGCCCACCGACCACCAAGAAACTCTGGGCTGAGATGCTTCCGTGCTGAAGAGGTTCAGCACTGGAGCATGCACTAGGGGCAACTGAGCTCTGACCATAGAACTCTCCAAGTATAACTAGTTGCACTTAAGTGTCCAGTATTTTAATTCTCAAGCATCTTTCACCACCTGTATTTACAACCTCTACTCGGTGCTAAATGCTTGTGAAGAATGAAGGTGCTATGTTAAAGACAAAAGAACCGAGATACGAGGAAGATAAGGCCATGTTTACAGGAATTGGGCTGACAAATCTAAGCGCTGTTAAATCAGCTGGCTTGAAGTAGGTTAGCACAGGAATCAGCACTAATTCCTGAAATAAATGCGCTGCTTTTTGAGGTGGGCTGCAGCCTGCATGGAGCTCCACGGCACTGTGGTTGCACTGCTTGCAGTAGCCAGACTAGAATAAACTGGTAAGATGTGAGCACACAAGCTGCAGTCACAGCAGCAAGTGCCATATGGCCGTGCTCGTGTGACCTGCTGCCTGGCATTGGATAAATCCCTGCCAGGGCCAGCAGCAGAGCAGGCTGCACCAGGGAAGTGCAGCCCCACTTGTTAAAGCACTGCCATGTACACAGGCTGTGAGCTGATACACTCCTCAATCTGCACAACTCAGAACCACCTTAATCAGTAAAAACTCCTTACAAATGTACTGGATCCATTTGGTCGTGCTGAGAGGCCAGAGATTTGAACTGTCATTTAGGCCAGTGCTCTGCACAAACTCTCCTCTTGCCCACTTATCTCCCCTTTATGGCTCTCTCTACCTTCCTCTCCATCACTGCCTTTGGCCTCATCCCTTAAGGCTCTTCCTTCCCCCTGCAATGACCTCTGTGTACTGACACCTCTCCCTGAGTTTGTACCCACAGCAAGTGGCTTTCCTGGGCTTGAATTTCTCCTGGGGAGCAGTTTCCATTAAGAAATGAGCTGTTTTGTAATGACTAAATAACCATGGGTAGCCTGAAAAGAAGCTTCATTATCAAGGTACTGCCAACCATGAAGCTGGCATCCTTCCCTGCAAGTTGTACATCCACTCCCTCTGTCAACTCAACAATCTTTTAAAGATTTCTTTGAGGCAGGGATAGCTCTTTCCATTACATTCCAGAACCAAGCAGCAGTCACCCATTTCAAGAATGCTACCAACAAAACACTGTCTCGGTCCATTATCTTCATCAAATTGCAAAAATACTCAGGCCATCAGTATTTCCCTAGTAAGCACAGTCTTTCCTGAGCCAGGCCAGTTAAGGGGGAAAAATATCTTCAGGGCATGCAGAGTTCCACGAGACTCAACCCTAATCCTATAGGATTATAGGATCTATAGATGCTTGAGTGAGGGGTTAATCTCAGAAAAACATAACAATATCTAGTTATAAACTGTTGGCATTTTGAAGGTCTGGAGTTTTTTTAGATTCTTATAGATGACAAGAGAGAGTAATGTGCATTTCAAGGTCAGAAGTATTTTCAATTCCTTGTGGAAATAAACTGAAAAGTGGCTGTTCCTTTGTCATAATTCAAATAGTCATTTTCTGAAACCATGAGATCATTTTTATCTGAGGAAGGAATGATTGAACAAAACATACAAGGCTACTTCTATCATATTCTGCTCATACTAGAGACTGGCTGGGTTTTAAACCACAGTGCATCACCACCCTGCTCCTCACAGAACCTCAATGCCTGCATGCACCATCAGTGTGACAGTGAACGTGTTAAGGTTCCACAGAGATCAGCAGACACAAATGTGACTGCTTGGGCACCCATGTGTACATAAGTGGGATCATATGATTCTTGGGGACAACACTGGGAGAGCAGGAAGTGGGTCACTGTGACCTGGATCCCAAACAGGGTACAGTAACCTCCTCCTTCAAACAGGCCCTGCAAGCCAGCAGGTTGAAATGTGGGAATTAATGCCTTCAAACAGCAGAGGTTACTGTGTTAAACCACTGTAGGAAATCCTTGTGGTGGGTAAGGGCAAGCATGGCAGAAGGCCCAGGTGCACTGAAGAAAGGGTCATGGAAGCTGCTGCTCCATCCCAGCACATCCCCAGTGAAGGCAAGGGCACCTTTAGCACAATCTCTTTCATCATCACACTGCTTGTTTGCATCCAAACCCTCAAGTCTGCCATACCACCAGATAAAACCTGCATTGCATACATTAATACCTCTTACAAACATTAATTTGACAATTGCCAGCACAGCAGCTGCTCTATTCTTAATGAAAAACACAAAGATCATCCTGCCCTTCCTCCTCCGTTTCCTTTCCCAAGCTTCACAATCCCCTGCACTAATTCACAGAGTCTTTTCCTTCCTCCTTCAAACAATTGCTAGGGATATAATTATCCTTCCATTCATTTTGCAGGAAGTATTCCCCCTTCTATAAGCCTTGCTTTTCACCCACCCCATATACTTCTTCCTAGGTTACATCCCCATGGGCCTGTCACACCTTCAGCAGCTACTCCTGACTGCATAAGCCAGGATTAGTTCTGGGAATCCCAACCTGAGTACCCAGAGCTGCACCTGTAGCAGCATAAGTGGCAGTAAGGCCATGCAGGGGACTTCCTTTTCAGGACAATGACCTATGCTCCATTCCCCTTAGGCAGTAGATTCACCTCACCCTTACCTGAAAGCCTCTGGAAAAATGAAGGCTCCTTCCTCCACCAGCCCAAGTATTCCAGGCTGATGTTACCTAGTACCAGCTGAAACATGAATGCAGACAAGGCACTCTGTAATCCAAAACCAAGGCACAACAGCTGGATACTGGCAGCAGGGGAGGTACTACCAGGAAGCCCCACTGCTGCTTTCCTAGGGACAGGCTTTCTGGAGGCACTGTCACAAAGCTGAGTTGCAAAGTGGTCTCCAAGGGAGGAATGAAATGGCTTTGCATGGGAAAGAATGCCAAGCAACTCATCTGAAGAATGAAATGGCAGGGCAATACACCTTGGAATGACAGCACCTTGGAGCAGCCAGGGGCTGCCCAGCCATTCAGCATGGCAGCAAGTGTGGAACATGCCAATACAGCCTTGCAGTGATCCATTCTTTCAATAAATAGAACTGCTTCCCTCTACCAGGACACACATCCCTAATACAAACCATGCCCAATAGAAAGTAACTTCTACAACCAAACAAGATAGCTCAGCTGCTTCCCAGCTCCAGTGAATCCTCCTTCTCAGGCATAAAGAATACAAAGACTGCCTCTCTTAATCATTTCTTTCTTTCCACAATATTCAGACTCACAGTAACCAGTGCTGAAGCAGAGAGATTGCAGTTTACCAATGTGCTGCATACAGCTCTTCAGTCAAGTTTTAGTTTACAGGACACAGTCATTAAAAAAGAAATACATTAGAGTACATGCAGAGTTTTGACAAAACATAAACACATTTTCTTTGCCACAATTACCACCTATATTGGTTTTTTCCTTATAATTTGTGCAGGTCAAGGAGTGAGTGAAAGCAGACAGATGCACTCAGTCCTTCATGATGCACACTGGGGACTGAAGAGAGAAGGGACCTGTAGCTTCCAGGGGCTCAAAGCAGCCTGGATTTCCTGCTTGTTGTAAGTCTACTGTAGGCCCTGGACTCCAGCTGTATAGCTTATAACCTTTTGTACTCTAAAAGGTGAGTATGTGCATGTGAGTTTGGTTCTCCATCCTGCTGCAATCTTCTATCTCTTGTCATGCAAGGAAGAAAGTTCAAACTCTGTGTTTACCAGCTCTAACCACCATTTTCTAAAGCTTTCCAGATAGTTCTGCAACACACACACACACTCTCCATGTATACTTTAACACTAAAATGCTGGGAGATGGCAGTCACCCAAGCAATGTGGATTATCGAGGGACAGGAATGACCAAAGTGGTTCCTGGTTTGCAGGCACCAGTGAGGAGACTCCAGATTCCAAAACCAAAGATGGGGAACACTTTAATCACAGATCAGAAATACAGCTAAGTGATAACATCTTGTTTCTGGAACATCAGTGGAGGCATGGGAAAAAAAAGCCCAACCAAACTCCAGATTAATACATGTCCTTCCCACAACAATGGCCAGTGGTTTCCTTGATTGTCACACAGAGCTCATAGCCCAGACTATCAACTGGACTACCACCAGTCCTCTAGGAAGAGCAGAGAGAGATCTTGCTCTAATAAATATTACAGTCTATCCACTTAGTGAGAAATAACTGCTCAAAGCAACAAATGTCATGATCTGATCTCCTGGAAAAGTTAAATGTGCATGTTCACTAGAATCACTTTTGGTTTCATTGTGGCACTGGAAATATTCTGAAGTACTTTCCTGAAGGCTTAAGGGCAAAAAAATGCAAGAAGTTGCTTTGATGTACTACCATCTGCTCTAGATATGGGCTGCATACCCACTATTGAGAAATGCTGTCTGCATTGGACACCATCCATCTTGGAATATTCTTTGAAGAATTTACTGGAGTATGTGGAAAGTTGTGATAGAGACAGCTTCACACTCCCAGATTTCTATAGCAATATATCTCAAAATGCTCACATCTATTTCTGCATGAAAATCCAGACTATTCCAGGCAAGAGAGAAATGTGAAACATTCACCAAAACAGAAGCAAGGTCTGAATTACGTAAGTGGGCAGAAGCATTTGGATACCTCTTCACAGAAAATGTATGCTAGCATCTGGGCTAGCTGCAAAAGCATAGTCTGAGCTTCCCCAACAGAAAGCTGTCATACATCTGGTGATGTAGCTATTCACAGCTTAGAGATACACCAAGATTCAGCTCACTGCCTCAGGCAAGAATTTCAGTTAAGTCAAGCAGAGTGAAATACCTGGCATAAGAGGCAAGAGTTAATGGCACACATTACAATTACATAAAATGAGCGCCATGCTCGTTCCCCTTGAATCTTTAAATTGGATCAGACACAACAAAATCAACCTGGCTTGGTGAATTAAAAGGAATTTAGATAAAATCCAAAAAAACCTGCTATGTCTCTAGGTACAAAACATGGGAAATATCTGAGATGCCACAGGCCAGTGCATTGAAAGGATCATGGCTGCACTGCCTTGCAATCTGACCAGATGCAATCACATCCCCTTGCAGCTGGAGTGAAGCCATACCCTTCCCCACACTGATGAAGTACCTTGGTTTTACCCAACTGCCATTCTTTCCTGCTGCTGTCATAGTTCTGAAGAAAACCTGCACATACAGCTTTGCTGTTGTCTGAGAGGCTTGGCCCCTTCACAAGCATCTTGTACCTAAGAACAAAACAGAATCTCATCAGATTATGGATGACAGTAACTGCCCCCTCCCTCTCTCTCCCTAATCTTTTAACTCTAATTATGCTCCTCCCATTAGTCCTTCTTCCTCTGGGACCTTCCTTCTTCATGTTTGCCTTCCAATTTGGAAATTTCCATCCCCCAACCTTTATCTGTTCCTACCACACTGGCAATTATTGTTGCAATCCCAGTAAAAGAATACAAACTCAACAGAATTTTTCAGTAAAGAACAACTGTCTTTTTGAAACATGTGCTTTCATCAGACACAAGTTATTTTGTTCAGTATAGGGGTGGCATTTAATGCTCCAAGAGACAAAGGAAGCAATGTTCAGTGTCCCTTCTAGCCTTAAACTTCAAAAAATCCTTTTGATGTGGCTCATTAAAAGAAATAATCACTCTTTCCAATATTAATCATCAACTATACTGTCCATTAGAATTTTCTTCAGCTGCCTAAAGGTTTCAAGCATGGTATTTTCCTTTTACATATTACGACCAGCTGGGTTTCACAGCAACACACTAGAAAATCTGTGGCAAAGCTACCAAGAAAACAAAAAGAGACAAAGAAAAAATGACCAAAGACCATCTGGCTATTTTTCCATTCTGACTTTTAGCCTAAAGGCAAGTCTCCAAAAGGCAAGTCTCCAAAAGGCCGCCCAGATCAGCCTATGATATGGGCATTAAGGCCATGGTTAGAAAAACATCCCACAGATGATCCAGACCAGAAGCAGTTAAAGAGGGAACAGTCATACAGAATTCTATACTTTGGGGCTGTTCAGCACACAATGCAATGGCAGCAATTACCTGCTGAGAAAGTCCTGGAAAAGGCGCCGTATGGGGAAACCTGCTCTTCGAACTTTCACTGTCTCCAGCATCCCTGAGTAGCGGAGCTGATTTAGCACCACATCTGGATTGAAGAGGTTCGGCGCCTAAACCAAGACCCAGAGTCAAAACCAGACAAGTGAGACAGTCACAGGCTGTGTATCTGTTTTGCTGTAGAAAGCCAACCCTGCATATTTGGGCATGCCAAGTAAAAAGGGGGAAGTTTGGGTCAAGGGGAAAGCAACCTCTCAACACTGCATAGTGCAGAATAAGGGACAAAAGGGAGTTGGGCTGATTCTGGAAGGAAAATAAACAGTTTACAGACTGAACCCACAGTTGGACTATGGTAGGAAAGAAAAGATACAAGGTCTTAACACATAGAGAGTGCAGGACCCTGACTCAATTCTCTCTGCAGTCTCTCTCTTCAGTTAAACTGGAGATAAACTACAGAATTCTTTTCTGGTATAAATCCCCTAAGCAGCCTGTCCTCTGCCGTATCATTCATGGTTTCAGAGCACACAAAGAAAAGGATCAGTTCAGAGCTCCCCATCCAATCTAGTTAGCAGCATATCCTCCTGCCATGGCTCACAATACCAGCGAGAGCCAGCCTGTCCCTGAGCACTGTGCCTTGCTCAGGATGCATCCACCTCCACTGCCTCAGAGCCAGGGATCTGCAGGAGACAGTGCCTACTGCACAAGCCCTTAATTCAAGAAAAAATTTCTCCACAGGCACTATAAACAGGAGTGATTGCTTCTTCTACCAGAGCTCTGGACTTTGCACAAGCCTGGTTAATCCTCCAGGCTTCATAAGCACTGAAGAAGTGGGAATGGCTATATAATCTCATATTCAGCATGCAGTCTTTCCTTCTGATTACCAGGAGGAGGGTGTGTTATTTCTCAACTGTAAAACAACTAGAATGGAAAAGGGAAGGTGGGGAGGAACTGCTGTTACCCTCAGTTTGAGGCACCTGCTAGGCATCTGTGCAAGGGCATGCTCATGCAGGTCTGTGTCACATGCACACCCATGGCTGGGAGACAGACTTACCTTTTCTGTATTTGGTTTGATGCAGCGGATGAAAAATGGGTTGGAAGTACTAAGCGTGGCCATCAGGGAATGGAGAGAATCCTGAAGACCAGCAAGAGAGACCCAAAGGATCAGTCACTACAGAAGGGAAAGGGGCTACATTTGATGCAATAAGGTCTTTATGCAGCCCTCCCATTCCTAATATCCTTTGACTCTGCCTTACCAAAATTTCAATAACCCAAGAGATTCCTTCCTGTCCAAAACATACCCACGTAGTTTGCTCTTAAGACTGTTTACTTGCCCCTCCTTGTTCTTGGAGCTGTATAGCTTTTGTGAGTTAATTTTGCAAGTCTCTCAAACTTTAAATACAGGAAAACAAAACAGTGAAATGAACAGGAGGTCTGCAGACAATCTGAGTGGGTGAGATTCACACTTGCAAGGTCCTCCTAATAAGGTTTTGTTGGAATTGTCACTATATCTGTAAGAATGTGGCCTAAAAGGACACACTTAGCTGAAACAGCAAACCAATATGAAAGATCAAAGAACCTGAAGAACTTCATATACTTAGCAAAGTACTCTTTTCCTCTGCCATCCTGCTCAGTCTTATCATCTCACATTTTATAGCAGACAGAAATCCTTGGGGCAGTGGCACTGTCTTTTTTTAGCACTGCAACATTCCTGCACATTTTCAGTGCTGGACACAAAACAAGGATGAATGACTCCTCTTGGCTGCAGGCCTTGCTTTACCCATCTGCTCCTCCCCAGAAGCCTGCTGCTCTCTTGGAAAACATCATACCCTGAACTGGGAACTGACAGTCGGTCTGCGCCTCTGGGTGCCCATCTTCAGTGTCTCTTCACTGCAACGGCTGCAGACTCTTTCAAAAAGGTCATAGATGAAGTCCAGCCTAAGGGAGAAGAAAAGAATTAAAGAAGATGCAAGACACCTACCACCTGTGAGAAGATGATTCTCATTGTCAGCTTCTGCCCTGTCCCATTGTGAAACACCTCATTTTTATACCTGCTGTGCCAGATTGGCTGCAGGAAGCAGTTCAGCTGGGCATTTCAGTGAGGAAATTAATACTGCCCATGTGGCTGCCCAGATCCCATGGGCTGCCCTGTATGCTGCACTCAGCTGCAAAACCAGAAGCCCCATCTCACACTTTCAAGCAGGATATCACACAAAGGAAAATCTCCACTCTGCACTGGCTAGGACACCTCCCTTAAACAAGGAGGGAATGTTGAAGGGACACCTCCCTTGAGCAAGTATATGCCCCTAGGCAAAACTACCTTGAAGGTATGCCAGCTGGACTGGTGCCTCCCAAATGCTCTCATGATTAGCCCCCATGACATGCTCATGAGATTGGAAGCCCAGCTCTTCTGTGGCCAAAGGAGTTTTAGAGCTACCCTTTGTGTAGGTCAGTTCTGGGGAATGTTCCACCATTTTGCCACTTCTGACACATTGGTGCTGGTTCTTACGAAGCTGCACAAAGTTCTTCAGTGTCAGTTTATTGTTATGGCTGCTTCTGGCCCAGCTTCCCTTCTGGCATGTTGAAAAAGCCTGAGTCCTTCTATCATGCTGGACAATAACAACCACAATTCTGGCCTCAAGCCTCATGCAGAATGTTCCCCAGATGCCACTGTCCAAGTAAGACAACTATGAGCAGCTCATAGTCTCAGCTCCCTCAGGTTGTTTCAAAGCTTCTCAGTGCACACTCTGCAGCAGCTTCAGAGCAGATGCAGTTCTGAAACAGACTCATCAGGCTGGAGCCCAAAGGCTCCACATGGACTGTGGTAAGAGGTACATGGTAGAGTTGCTACTCAAAGTCTTGTAGGATCCTCTGTGTTATCAAATGCCTCCCTCCTGCTAGGCTCCACTTCTGATTCCTAGATCTTGCTGGAGATCAAAATTAGCTCATTTCTCTAAGGTCATATTGCAGCTCTGGGATATAACATTAGGGGCTATGCCCAGTCCCACAGCAACAGCTCAGTCTGGCTCAGGATAAGGACATGATTTCCACTAACAAGCAGGCTGGAAAACAAGCAGCCTCTGTACAAAGGCTGGCATTTGACAGCATGGCAAAGAGCATTGACTCACTCAGGGAGATCTTTGCCATTGTTGGTACAGGGAGGTAAGAGGAAGAAGGAAAAGGGGAAGGGGAAGGAAGGGGAGAAAAACCAAATTGCCTAGAGGGACCTCTGTCATGCTGTTAAAGCTCTTGCTAAAACTGGGACAACATGAGTCCTGATTAAATCTGTGCCTCATCTGACTTCTCCAGTTCTCCTTTCTTCTATCAGAACACTTCAGCACAATGAAAAGAATGATTAAGAATGATGTCTGATGCTCTGGCAAAAGCAACTGCTTTCCTTGGTCTGGTTTATTACATGAATGTGGCTTAGTCCAGCCCAACAGATGCAGCCTCCTATCAAGCATACCTGCTGTCTTTCAGCATGTTTAAAATGTCATCACGAAAGGTGTCTCTGTTCTTCTCCAGAAAGCCTCTCACATCATACAGCACCTGCAACACAGACACAGCCACGAGAGCAGTGCTGTACAGATCATTAAGCCCTTCTACCTTTACATGCCAATGTACAAGGCCTCCAGCAGAGCTGCACAGTAATGCTGCAGGCATGTGCCAAGATCTGAATTTCTGGGGTCAAAGAGCTACAGAGTTCTGCAGTTATTGGCAAGAAAGTGGCTTTTAGCCATCAATTAACAAAACACCAAAAAAACCCTCAAAAACGAGAGCCAAGTGAAACAGCTGCAAAGATTTGCCTGGCAGGAGAGGGTCTGTGGGGAAATCCTCTGCAAGGTGTGAGGCACTCCATTCACTTCAGGAGAGTGAGGAGAATGGCCACCCAGTGCCCCAGCTTCCCAGCCACAAGTGCTCAGCAGATATTATTCTGGGAGGAGGGTAGCCCTTCTTTAATGTGCAGGTGTCCTCCCTTGACAAACCTTCATCTGCTTCATATCTCTCCAGAACAAAGAGCAAAATTTAACCTTGAAGGCTCAGGAACCTTTTCCTTCTTGCAATAGGGATTTAGCCTTCTCTCCTCCTCCTCAAAAGTCAAATTTTCCTTGTGACTTTTCCTTTGAGTTTTGTTTGCTTGTGAATGCCCACGAAAAGACAACATGAATAACAGAAATAAAGAGGAGTTTATCCCCCAAACAAAAAGCTACCTGAGAAACTCAAACATCCAAGTTGGGGAATATAGTACTGGAGAGTGACAGGCCATTTCGAGCCCATCACACTTGTTGTGCTCTGCTATGGGACATTAACTGTGTGGAAACACACAGCTCAGAGACATTTTTGGTTCTTGGAATCTAGAATTGAGGACCTCAAATCCAGAATATACCAAGCATCTCACAGACACAACACCTACCTCCCCTGCATAATGTCTTATGCCAAACTGATGGTCTGTCACCCGAGGCTTCACGTAGTAAGGGTTGCTCTGGAATGAAAGAAAGAGAAGTTGTCTTATTATGCTGGTATGAGAAAAAATAGAGTCAGTCAGGAACTCTGCCATGACTATGACAAGGCTGGGATGGGCAAGGACCTTTGCTCTTGCAGAGCCCGACCACATCTGCTGCAGGTATCTGCAGCTACATTACAAACACGTTACTCGAATTTAAGATGGAAATATCCAGCCCTTCAAGGCATTCCTCATGTGAGCAAGGGCTTGCAGAATCAAGGCTGCGGAGGCATGCCATGGATGAAATGTTAATTTTTGTGTGTCTGACACCTGAGGAGACTGAGCTCCACACAAACCATGTGGTGCAGGACACAGGATCAGGATGCAGGGAAAATGGCAGCTTTGCATAACACCTACACACCTTTTCTTCATCAAAGGAAATAATATATCAATTTCCTGTCTTCATCTATATTTTATCTTTCTTTATACCTCTCTTACCCTCCATTCAATAGTCAGTTTTCCTTTCTCTTTTTCCTCTCTCATTTTCCCCCTCCTTTCTCTGTTCTGTGAAAACCCTTTTAACAATTTAAGAGCAACCATGCTGCTCCAGACCAATGATCTATCCAAGTATTCTGCTTTTAGCACTGGCTACGTAGGGTAGAGTAAAAATAAAGCAAATAAATCATACATCCTAATATTCCCTCAACTCTAATTATTTCTATGAGGCCTGCCTAACTCGTAACCCCAGGTGGATTTGTCTTTGAAATACTTGCTCATTCCCCAAGTGAACCCATGCAGGCTTCTTGCATCCAGAGTGTCGTTTCACAGGGAGCTCTCAACCAACTACATGGGGAACCAGAGCTGCTTGGATTTAAGCCTGGCTTCTATTAGTGCCATTCATCTTCTACAGGCCATGAGTGACTTTTAAACCCATCACACCCCCCAGGCCATCTTCTCTCCACACTGCAGGGCCCCTTCAATGAAGTTTTCTGTAGCACTGAAGCTGTCCCAGACCTGCTGTTTACCACTTCTGGTAGAAGCCCTCCTCGAGTGGAGAGGCCCCGTGGTGCACGTGGTTCAATGTGAAGGTGATCCACAGGCCATACAATGCCATAACAATGTTTTCTACTTTTACTCTGTTAGCTTCCTGGGAGCTTTTACTACTTCTTGTGGGGATTTTTACTGTTGCTGAGCCCTGTCTGGGTCTAGCTCCTGAAGACCAGCAGTCAGTTCAGGGGCCATCATTTCAAAGGTGAAATTGGGACTATTTTCCTTCAGGCACAGCAATTTACATTTATCTACACTGCTTTTCATCTTCATTTTCACTTTACAACACAGTCAGTGTCATGAGGCCCCTCTCAGTCCAGCCTTGCCCTGTAAGACAGCAGAAAACCTCAGAGCTTGTAGGAGACACTGTCTTACAGGCCTCCTTTCATTGAGGTAACTGACCATTTACATTCTGTGAATTCACCCAATTGTGAAGCAATATATGCCTATAGTTTCCTACAATACTTCCTAAAAATTAATGTAATTCCCCACCTTCTCAGACAAAAGCACTAAGAAAATTTTAAGTAACATGTTGCACAATGCTGTTTGTAATTCAGCTCTTTCCTCTTCAAGATCTTTCAGCAGTATTTAGCAGGTGGACAGCTTCTGATGCTGATAATGTTAGTGCTACTGAAAATTTTTTCACTTTTTTTTTTCTTTTCATATTGACCCCATTTCATTGCTCTTCCCTTCCTCCCACAGTCTCATCTTTTTCCAGCCACAAACTTCCCTATTTTCCACTCCAAACATGACTGCTACTGGATCTCTTGTGTGGATTGGCATCCTGTTCTCTCCCTGTCTACCAAGCCCTTATATTTCACCCATGCTGACAACACTCTTGGATCCTTCTGCTATCTTCCCCATTGCTTCTCTCTCCTGTTGTATCAGAGGTCATATTCTCTTAAATCCCAGCTTTATGCTTTTCCTCCTTAAGACTAGAGCATTCCACAGAAAACACAGAGAAGAGGGCTTGTTCTCTTCAGGCTTCCCAGCAATGCTGGCTGGATGTCTTCCAATGCTCTTCCAGCCAGCACTAGAGACTTTAACTGGTATAAAAAATGCTTTTGCCTTCAGCAAATGCAAATCCTAGAGCCCTCTCCACTGCTCCTCCCTGCACTTACTACTCAGCCTCTTCCATCTCTTGCAAGCTCCCTAGGGATCCACATTAACTGCTATTGCCTCAAAGCAGACAGAGGTGACACTATGAACAGCTTAATGAAAAGGCTACTCAATGCACAGAAATCACCAAAAATAGCAGCCAAAATGTAGTGGGGCATAAAGGAATGCAAAATAATACTGGCAGTCTCATGCTGCTGTACAATAAACCACAGGTACCTTCTTACCAAGGGAACTGCATTCTGGTCTGATTATTTATCTCAGAAAAGAATAGAGAAAAAAATATGTAGAGAAATTCAGAAATGAACAGCAGAAAGAGGAGCTTTGAAACATCTCCATTTGGAGACAAACTGAAGCGTTTGGGACAGTTTAGAAAGAAAATTCATAACAAGTGATACATTAAAAATATTCATTAATTCTATATTAATAAATACCAACAACAGTTTTTAAAAAAAAGGTAAATCAGGCATTCTCACATTTCTTGACCTATAAGACAAGGCAAAGCCACAGCAGACTAAATTGAAGGCCTTGATTTAAGCCTAAAAGTAAAATAAAGTAAATATTTCCTCAAAGCTGTAAGTAGCCAACCAGAAGTCATTGCTATTGCTTCTAATTTGAAGTCATGAGTATTACTAGTAGAGTTAGAATGAAAATATGAAAAATGAGAATTTCTGCATCTATGCCAATTAAAAAAATTCAGATAAAGGATACAGATTTATTATGTTTTCAGGCTTGGATGAAGTCTGAATTAGAAGACTAGAAAACATATTTTTTATGTTTAATTTTTTTTTGTTTAATGTTTTATGTTTAATATTTTATGTTTTATGTTTAACTACTAACTAAAGTAGTTAATTATTCCGTATGTCCACACTACAGGCTTTAATTTGCTCTGTTTTCAGTCTATTTACTATGTAGAACAAAGTGTTGGCTGTACCAGAGACATGGAAAGGGATTGCCACAGTGATCTCAGTGGGGTTTCTGTGTCCCCAGGACAGCTTCTGACCTGCCTGGAAAAGCCGTTCCACTACTGTGTCCAGAACACAAGAAAGGGGATGAAAGAATTTAATTAATTAGGAACAATAAGAGAGCTTTCATTAAAAGTCATGAGGCAAAAGCCGTCCCCAGCCCCAGGAGACAGATTTGACATGCTCTGGAGCAGACTGCTGTGAGTCAGCTGGCAGGAGAAACCCACACACACTGTGCAGCCACATCCTGTGCCTGGGGTGCTGCCTCGTGTCCCGTGGCAGAGCAGCAGAACCTGACTCCATCCCATGCTGCAAATTCAACCCTCCTCAGCCTGTGGAATGCACACTCCTCCTCTCCATGTGCACCAGAGACCATTCTCAGGTTGCTTTACATATTACTGTTGTTCAGTGCAGCCTTATTAAACACTCCGGGCCTAAGGCATTTTAAATTTCCTGCACAAAGCACATATTTTACATCAACAAAACCTTCACTTTAGGTTTTGAAATGCTGATGGGGCTAACATACTGATCATTTGCCTGCCAGGTTATTTTCTTACTTACCATATGCTGGCTGTGAAGTTTTTCCAGAAGGGTGTTGTCTGTGCCTTTGGGGAATCGACTCTCTTCATTCACCAAAGCCAGTAGACCTAGTTTCTACAGCCAAACAAGAGACAGGCTTTTACAGTCAGCAAAAGCTTTAACTACATAGCACCAAGCCAAGAACTGGAGATCTGAACAGACCATTGAGCAATAACCCTTCAGTTATACCCTGCAAAACTCAAACTGAAAGCAAAATTCTGGACAGTTAATGCATGCAGCAAGCAGAACATAAGTGGAGATTATTTATAAAAAATTCACATTATTTTTTTACTTAAATGCTGACCCCTCTCTGAAACTATGACACCCTTCCTAAGCTTACTCTCAATGATAAGCCAAGATCTGCTTTCTTGAGCCAGGACTATGGGTAGAACAGCTCATACTTTTGCCAGCTCACTATGGGAAGAGGATCTAAGCAAATACCTGCTTTTAAAACCAGGAAGTGCCAGGGAAGATCTCAAGACAATCAGCAGTCCCCACAGATCCCTACAAACTGGCATGGGTAACTGCTTACCTTCTCAATAAGGTCCAGGCACTCTGCATTATCCATCCAGTCAATGGCTTCCCAGTTTATCCCTTCCCTGATAACCAAGAACAAACAGAACAAAGTTGTGAAATGCAAGATCCAATGTCCTGGGGTGTAGGAGAGCAGAAGTAACTGAGCCTGGCAGCTGACCCAGGACTCAAGATGATTTGCAGAAATTAGGCTTTGCTGTGGGTGAGGAAAAAGAATAGGAGACACAAAGCACTGCTAACACAAGGAGATGGAAATAAGAGGCAGCCTTTCTTATCCATACCAGTGATTTACACTGATGCTTTTCTTATAGTCATTGAGCAAATTTCACATGAATTTTAAGACTTTCTGGAGTGATGAGCATCAGCCCACACAGTGGTGATGGTGGACAGTTTGCTACACAGCTTCAAGGCTCAACTGCTGACCCACCAATCTGGAAAGCAGGCCTGAAGCACATCTGTCAGAAGACTGAACCACAGTTCAGAGGTCCACCAGGAGAAGAGACAGGAGAGAGTTTTCAGGGAGAGTTTTGAAGAGGATGATACTGATAAGCTTTGGCCTGACATGCAGGGAGCCTACAGGGTGGCCCTGCACCTTTCAGAACAGGAGCTGATGTAGGTACAGTAGTGCAATACTGTGCTTTGAAAATCATCCATGGCATTCTGTAAATCTGCTGAATGTGTTTTTTCCCCCTTACCATCTTCTTATATTCCCATAATATAGGATATTTCTGGTTTCAGAATTCAGAGAAGCCTAGAATAACTCTTAAAAATACATGGAAGACTAGAGGCTATGTGTGAAGCTACTTACTGACATTCTGATACAGACACCTTTCAGGTGGAGACTAACATTTTGAAGATAGTGGCTTCAGCCCATATTTTCAGGTTCAAAGCATCAAGATGAGATACATGAATCTACTTACTAACCCTGAGGAAGCAGAGCTTATATGGTGAAAGATGAGCTTTAAGTACATTGCCTTAGAATAATTTGATATGTAGTCAATAAAAAAATCCTCTCATTCCTTCCAAAGTTCAGCCACAGAACTTAAAACTTCTGTGCAAACATCAGGGAAGAATCATTTGTCATGATGGTACCATTTTTAATACAAGATTCCTGCAGTGGTGGAACTGGCCTGAGAAGCAAGCACATAAATAGCCTTGCAATTTTGTAATGTTTAGAATTTAATGAATTGCCTATTCAACTGTCTCCCTTTACAAGGCTGCTCTCATTTGCCCTCACTGACCCTATTCAATTCCTTCATTCACAAACATAAAGGCTTCTGTTTCAGAGCAACAACTGAAGTATTTATCGAGCAGCCTTCTCTAGAACCAGAAATACTCTAGAACATCACAGGTACTTCACAAAATACAATCCAGTATGAAGCCCACAGAAGAGGAAAAAGCTGTACCGAAGGCCCCAAGCCCAGGAATCAGCCTGATGTAAACCTTGCTGAGGAAAAGAGTCCTTTTCACAGAATAGGAACCTCTAGGACAGAAAGAGCTGTCAGATATCTCTAATTGTCTGTCTTTAGAGAATTTCCTTTTTGCACACTGAGATTCCATCTGCATTACACCACCACTGCCATAGGTAAATCATTACCAAAGTCAGCAATACACCCAGTCACCATGCACTCCAATGGGTTAAGGCCCTGGAATGTTCCATTCAGCTGAGAGATAGAAGGAAATCTGGAGTTTCCAAATAAGTAAATGGAAAATGCTTTTTCCTGAAGACAAGAGACTTATGCTGGCAAAGCACATGGACAGTGCTTCACAAGACACATCCATGGTGAGGGCTCTACTAAGGCCCAGCTGTCTCTCCTGCTTCAGTGGCAGGGATTGAGCAGCACAGGAGGAATTATGTCCTCCCTTCTACCACCCATGAAAGCAGGGACCCACTCCTACTGTTTGTCACCTGTTGTACTCCAGCTGCTCCAGGGAGAAGATGTGTTTGTTGAAATATTCCTGGAGTTTCTCATTTGCATAGTTAATGTTAAACTGCTCAAAACGATTCACCTGCAAGAAGAAACAATTATAGAATTTTACATTTTTATTCCTGAGCTCTCAAAGAATCTATACCAGCAAGAGGGGAGGTGCCAGGCCTGGAGTAAAGCCAGAGAACATAGTGGTGTCAGATGGACATGAGGAGAACAGTATGGAGAGGTTCACTAGGAGAACAGCTTTTGTAGCCCCTGCAAGGTTAATTCAAGGTTAAACCTAAATCACAGTAAAGCATGCTCAAGACTATTATGTTTCTCTTCTTGGAAGAAAGAAAGAAATTCCCTAACTGTTAGGTCATGGG
The DNA here is from genome assembly GCA_013398075.1 of Notiomystis cincta. Taxonomy (NCBI): domain Eukaryota; kingdom Metazoa; phylum Chordata; class Aves; order Passeriformes; family Notiomystidae; genus Notiomystis; species Notiomystis cincta. The sequence goes on along the minus strand of VZRX01017906.1, from coordinate 137,227 downwards.
GCATTCTCTTCTGTGAAATATCTGAGCAGTCACTATATGACTGTTCAACATACATCCTACATCAGCTGTAGTTAGAAGCATTACATGCAGGATTCCCCACACAGTGCAAAACAGATAAAAACAAACAATGTACACGTAGGATTTGGATATTTGGTTTGCATACAAATCAAAAATTCAATATTATCTATCACAGCAGATCTGCTTAGGGTCTGGGTCACAAACCAGGCCCTGAACATCAGCCTGTATGAATATGGCTGGCAGAAGTGGGCAGGTAAATACATCTTTCTGTTTTCAGGGGAAAGTGGCAATGTAGAGATTCCAAATGCCCTATGCCATCCTTACCAGGATGCAAAGCCACCAAAGTTTCTCCCTATATGCATCAACATCTCCAAAACCAACCCACCCCACAAAAAACAAAATCCTGACCTGAAAGTTCTCGAAGCCAAAGATATCCAGGATGCCCACAGACTTAAAGTTTTCCTTGCCTTTGATCTTTGTATTAATCTTGCTGATGAGCCATGAAAAACACTGGGAATAGAGTGCCATAGAGAGGGAGTCCCTGGAGTCAGCTGCCTGTAAATACAGAGATAAAATTAGTCACAAAGAGAACAGAAGGCATAAGGGCCACATGAATCTCTAGGGGACTTCAGGTTCCTCCACTTCTCTTCAGGTTTCTCAGCCTCTGTACTTACTGGCTGTGTATGGTGCAGTATTTATATGTAATATATTTTCAAATAGCCAGGCCACATACAGACAAGCCATGATCTTTGGGTAACTGAACTTGAGAGGGTGAAGGAAGTAATGAAGGAAGTAACAAAATCAGTGACAACCCTCTGCAGTTTTTTGGAACAAGTGTTGGGGCAGGGAAGGTGGCAAAATACCTGACAATTAAGCCCACAGCAGTAATTTGTATCACCTGAGCCAACATTTGCAGTGACAGGCAAGGCATCTCGGTTCAGTACTCCTAGTAGAGCTGTCAAATGGGTGTCTGCTCAGTTTTCAAAAAACTGGTAGGGCAGGATTTAACAGAATATTCTGTCACCCAGTTACCCTCAAAAATTCCCTTTCCAAAACATTCCAGCAAACAGCATTATCCTACTGGAGTCCAGTTAGGCTGGCCACCAGCCAGGACACATGCCCCAGAAGTTCATGGGTTGAAACCTTCCTGCACTTGACCCAACATCCCATGCAGTGATCATAACCATGATGGAAAAAATAACTTAAACTGCAATCACTAACAGGCAGTAGATAATTTGGTGTATGTAAGCATGTGGATGAACATCCAAAATCAAACTTTTGGTATCTCAAGTGAAAGCCTACTACCCAATAGCTGCACAAGGAATGGGCTGGTTGCATATTTTGGTAACACTTGGACAAACAAAAGCAGCACACTTCAAATCCTGCAGTTAATAAAGAGGCATGAGGCAGAACCACAAATTAAGAGTCTGATCATGTGCTGTCCTTCTGCACATACACTATAGAATGGGAAACCAGAGTTTAGGCTTGTGGAAAGAAGAGAAGGCCAAAAAATAAGGGACCCTAACAAGAAGATATGATCTCAGAGGGTAGAAAAAGGGGCCAGGAGAGAAGATGGCAAAGATCATGACTGGAAGAAAGATGCTGGAAGTGGGAAAGATCCTGGAGATCAGAGACATGGAGATAAATGTCAGAGTATGCCCAAGGACCTTGGCTGAGAGTGCCTGAGACTGATAACTGCAACTGCATAATATAAATTGAGACAATTTTTTGCCCAAACCTCCTGGACAAGTTGTAAGCTCCCAACTGGGAAAAGAAGTTGACATCTAGAGAATGTAATGCTGAGGGGCATTCATGAGCCAGCACATGAAATAATCAAGTAGAATGAAAGCTGTGATCTTGTCATTTCATAAATAAACTGCAGTAAGTAGATTACAGGTTGTTTCCCCTGTCTCACCTGTGACACCAGCAGGGCAATTCCTGCTGTAGGTGAGGCCAGAAATGACAGATCTTCTGAATGCACCCTTGCCCCCTTCAGTTTCATCACCCTAAATAACATGAGCTCTTTTCTAATGGCACAGGCTGACTGCCTCTGATCCCTTCCAGCCTCTCACAAGCTTCTGAGGCCCAGCCTGCCAAATCCACCTTTTCACCCTCCTTTCTCTTCCTAGGTGCTGTTTCCTCTTCAGCAGCTCAAAGTTGACACAGAATAATCTCCCTTCTCTACAGAAGAGAACATTTCAAGCATGGGCACACACGCCTTCTCTGGATATTTCTTCTCTCCATCAGATGATCTGTCTTATTGGTTGGGACTAAGAACACTCTCAAAGCCACTTGAACTTTGCACTTGTAAAGGTGCAGCACTTAGGGCTTAGGCAGGAACAGCCTTTACAGGCCAGTGCTGAGTGCAAGAGGCTCCCTTAGTGAAGAAAGCTAAATGGCAGCATCCACTTGCTATCACAGTTTTCTTGTGGCCTTGGAACTTTGTTGGGCTGCAGGCAATAAGTGTGGAGTCCAATGCACATGCATGTCAGGAATAGCTACTCCATCAGGGAAAGCTCTGTTCAGGGAGACTCTGTAAATCCTACAACTGCACCCCATTACTGTGGACTGCATGAAGTGCCTCTGGTATTATCAGTTATCCAACCTTATGCACTGCTAGAGGAAGATGTGGCTTATGTAGGACAGACAGCTGAGAAGAAAAGCTGTGGTATTGGATATCTACCACAGACTACAGGCTGAAAAATAATTTTCACACAATTTCACCGCAAAGAAAGGTCAAGGACTACGCCAAAAAAGCGACCATTTCTTAAAGGCAAAGCTTGGTTTGTGACATATTAGCATGTGTGTTCACAGCAAGAAAAGAGCAACTACTCTACCACAATGAGCACTGCTGAGACTTCAGCTTGAATACAGTGCCCAGTTAGGGGCACTCCAGTTCTTAAAAGATGTGGGAAAACAGAGACAGAAGACAAAGAGATTTAGAAAATTACTTACAAGGAAGCACTGAAGGAACTGGATTGTTTAGCTTAGAAAAGAGAACACCACATGAAAAACTTCACAGAAGCCAAAGCTTGTAAGGTGGACAGCTGGGATGTCAAAGGTAATCTAAATATGAGGAAAATCTTTTCAACTCCAGACTCCACTGCAGCTAAAGCAGGATACTTAAAGATGCTGTGAAATTCCTTCCATGGGAAATCTGAAGGAAAGTTAGACAGACATCCGTCAGAGAGAGTCTAGTAACTCTGGCTTCTGTGCCAATGTAGGCGTTGGATTGATAGCCCTCTGCAGTCTGTGCCAGCACTTGATTTCCATTACAGATGTTCATTTTGCTAGAACATGATGCCTCTTCCACACTAGTAATATTACTCCTTGTCTTCCAGTGTCTTGCATTTTATTAACAACAGGGGATTTTTTTAGAGTTTTTACAGTGTGCATGGACCTAAAACACCAAGAGTGCCCTCAAGTGATCAGCAACACCACAAGAGCTACATATCAGTTTACTCTGTCCTCCTTTGTGGTTGTTTGGATACAGAAAGAAGCTACTGTGGGGTAACAGCCTGACATATGCCAGATATTTTGTGGGAACTGTGTACCAGCTTTTACCTTCCAGTAAATGCAGCATAACCTGAGAGTTCTGCCAGGTGAGAGCAGGCACATGTGCAATTACCACAAAGCATCTGAGGCACCTTGTGCATGACACAAGTCTGACTCCTGGTGAGTGAAGGTGACTTAAAACCAGTATTGTGCATTGGCATTTGCAGGTGAACTCCCCTGTAAAGCCTGAAAAGCAGAGTCAACACGGGGACCTGAGCTACCAACAAGGGCAAAATACCTGAGGAAAAAGGAGGCCCTAGGCTGGAATGGGTGGCACGAGAGGAAGACTCAGGGCCTGGAAATGCAGAAGTGGCAGAAGCAGAAACATACACCAGGACACTTACCTGCTCCACAGTGAGAGGGGAGCTAATCTCTTCCCCACGCAGAATCATGGACCTCTGTGTCAGTACTTCGGAGAGCTGAAAGGCGTCTAAGCCCAGGAGGTCACTGGCAATATTCAGCACTAATAACAAAGGAAGACATACTTTTTTCTCCTGCAGGGATCCCCATCACTCATAGATGACTAAACCCCAGCACAAAACACACTCCTCCCCCTACTTAATTCTCTTGGGCATACCCAAAGCTGTGGGATCACATACCCAGTCTGAGGCTCACATACCCCTTATGGACCACAGTCAGATGCTCTTGTAAGTCAGCCTTTCTGCTGACTACAGGAAGAGCAAAATGCTGTGTAAAACTCAGCACCAGCAAAACACTGCATGAGAAGATCTGGTTTTGTAAAAGCCCAATACTGCAGTCTGAGCACAGGATTGCTAAACTTGGATGTTAAGAAGAGAGGAAATAAACTTAAGACTTGAAGCACTTGTAATACATATTTATTGCTTCTGTCTTTTCAGGGACTCAGTTTGCAGACCAGCTCAGATTGGGTAACTGTAACAGAGTGCACACTAGCAAATGCTTCAAATGAAGATGGAGGAAAGTCTCTAACAGATCACTTTTATCTCAAACTCCTTCCTCATCCTATTTCTTCCATCTCTTTCAATACAAAAGAGAAACTGTGAGGTTGTGAACTCAGTCTGAGAATACCCATGAGCACAAATGGATCACAGGGCCACAGACCAACTAAATCCCACTGGTACCCTGGAGCCATGCATCCTGTGGCAATGCTTTTGTAGGGTTAAACTACAGGGAACCTGCTGGTGAAGGTGCTACAGACCAGCATAACAGAGGCAGAAAGGAAAAGGGAGAGGGCTTTACTGGGGGCCTTATGGGGCTTTGCATGGTCTACCAAGCTGCTAGGGTCCTACTTACCTGCTTTTGTTGTAACCTGGGCCCCACCAGCTGTCATGAATTCAACATTTCCCAAATGAAGTGTGCCAGAAAGAAGTTTGAAGATGTCTCTGATTTCTTCTGTGCTGAAGTCCACCACCTTCATGGCAGTCTGTGCAAAACCAAACAGCTAATGTTAGCTGTATGCACAGCCAAGTACACTGCAGCCACCACACTCAGGTCCAGTGTGTATAAGATGTAAAACTCAGAATTATGTTCACCATGAGTCCGAATGAAACGGGATGGCACAGCACCTCTCTGAGCTATACATTAGTCAGTGATCTTTACTGTCTCCCACTCTCTCCTGCATTTACTCTACTGCCACCCAAGGCAGGTGGGCATTTGCCCCATCCTCAGGTTGGACTTTGCTGCCACCACTGATGGTCTGTCACAGGAAGAACATGTTTGTGCCTGTGTGAGGAAATCCTACCCTGAACACCGGCAGCACAGGGTACAGATGTTAATGGATGGCTTCCACATTCTCATTTATTTTCTTCCCTGAAGGATGGATCCATATAAGATACTTAATTCACTCTGATCTCCATAACCCCCTTAATTCATTCTTAGTATAGTAGGTTTATGTAGCACGATTTAAAACCAAGCTTTCAGCATTAACTGCTAGATGGTTGCAAAGAGATTATCAGATAATAAGGAAGTATGGCACATTCCCTCTTATGCCTGCACATGAGCCAGGGTTCTTGGGGCATAAATTGACTTTGAGAGGTAGGACCTAGTTTTCATGCATTCACCCTGTCAGTGGGCACTCCAGAGTTCCAGTTCCCTTCCTTCCCCCAGCATCTCTTCAGCTGAAGAATAAATGCCATATTGCCATTGAAACTTCTGCTGTACAGGTGTTTCCTTCCCTTAAATCACACCTAACCAGGAGCTACTGAAATCCTAAGCTGACTCTATTCATCTTGCCTATCTGGTTTCACCTACATTATTAAAGCCCTCAGGCCAATAAGCACTTATCAAACAAAACATGAATTTGCACATTCATCCTACTAACCCCTTAACCTCTGATAAAGTTACAGGTACCTGTTGAATCTCTGTGGTATTTCAGAATAGGCAATTTGCACAGGTGATATAACTTTACTGGAATACTTCTGGAGAACAGGACCTTCAGACCAAACTGTTCCCCTTCTAATGGTCAGTGTGAGGTTTCCTGAATCAGGCTATCTAGGAGGCCATTATGGGGTGGGGTTCTGCTCCCCAAAATTCTCCATCGTTCTAAATCATTATTCATACTGACTGTTTCCCAAATCCCCCCATTTCTGTACACTAAAACTACTTTTTGAGCCACATTTTAGCTGGGTTTTTGACTTGTTAATCATCCAATTTTGGCTTAGGGCAAATCAGTTCTACCTGTGAGATCTAGACCACTCAGTATGTTCAGTCCATGAGACTGTGCCCAGAAGTTCAGGAGGAGTAAGGGCTGGACTCACCATGACCTTACTGAACATCTCTCCATCATTCAGGTTCTCATCAGTCACACAGCCAGACTGGTTCAAGTAGCGATAAGTCTCTGGCTCACAGAGGGAGAGGCTCTCTGCAACAGAAGAAAAAGAGGCAGGGGAGAGACAACAACTTATTTAGCAACCAGTCTTTTAGTTCATGGAAGAGGAGGGTGTAACAAAACTTGCAGATGGTATGCACAATTATTTTGAACAGTCAAATCCCAAGCTGCAGAGTTGCAGAAGAATATCTCAATACTGAATTGACTCAAGGAAAAAAAAAACAATAAATTCCAGCTCAAAAAGCGTACAGAAAAATAGTCTTAACTATATACATGTGGTAATGACGTCTAATGACCTCTAAATTACATAGCATCACTTGACACAGAGTGCAGAGACTCACTGTCAGATTTCTGAAGACATTCAGTGCTGAGCAGCAGTCAAAAACAGAACACAGTTCAAAAAACTAAATGTAAAACCAGAATTAGGTCTTTGTAAATCTGCTGTGCAACCACATCTTAAACACTATGTGCAGATTTGATCCCTCATTTTGAAAAGAACACAGGAGAACTAAAAGGTCAATGGAGAAAGGAGGCAAGGATGATCAAGAGCCAAAACCACATTACAGATGGGGAAGTGAAGCAGCCTGGGACACCTGCTTGGAGAAGTAGATGGGGAGGAATAGCAGAGATCTGCTGAAGAAAAGAATCTGGTTTGTATGTTTTCCCTAAGCAATTGCTAATAGTCATGGTCCCCACTATTTTCCTTTGCCTTAGATTGATCTCTGAATTAATCTATCTAGCCATTCCTGCACGTACCCCCTAAAATTGAAACCCTACTCCCTTCTAGTCTGTCAGGCCCAAATCTTCCATCTGTTTATTCTAACACACAGAGAACAAAAGCATAAAGAAATTCCCCAGGCCCTCAAAACCAGAATACCACTGCAACATGTTCCTGCCTGCCTATGTGACCTCTCCAGAAACACCATCAGTGCTCAGCAGTGCCTGGGACAGATACACACAAATGCTGGTAGGGGGATGCTGCACTACAAAGAGGATTCATCCACAGGCTGCAGCTGCCACTTGCTCTGTGTGCCCTTTTCCAGACCCACCTCTCCCTTCCCCAAGAACAGAGCTATAAACCCTTTGTTCAGACACAAGACATGTTTTGTACTTCCACTACATTGCTGGTCTTTGTAATTCTTCTCTCTACTATTACCTGTACCAAATGTTTGTTCTAAAAATATATCCATCAGTCCAACCTTTGAACTCCTTGAACAGCTCCCACCAGCAACTGAATAAAGACTCTACCCTTCTTCTGCCTCCAGCCAGCTTCATCACCTCATCACTTTGCACAGACTTTTTCCTTCAGCACAGAATGCCTGAAGTCTTTTCTCATAAGGCATTTCTGTCATCCTCAGCCTCTTCCTCCGAACTCTCCTCTCTGTTTCCCACTAAATCACCATATGGCCTTCAAGAAGAAGCTACATATCAAGCACCTGAAACATCCATGCTTTAACTGACTTAAACCTGCTTCACATGTTGCACTGGAAACAGGACAAGAGATACATCCCAGAAAATAAAATTACCTTTCTGCTCCCCACTCACACCAGCTAGCAGAGCGTAAAAGATGTGGTAATTCCGCTCTCCGGGGTTCTGATGTACCACCCTGTTCTGAAACAAAGAATACAAGAGTAGCCAGTAGAAAGAGATCAGACTTGTGGTTGCAAAGGCAAAGAGAGGACCAGGATACAGGTAAATCTCCAGGGCCAGTGCACAAGAGGGGCTTCTTGCTGTTTAGTGATGGTTTTGTCTAAATAAATTCTACCTCAAGATCTTTGTGTCTGTGCAACTGAGCATACACATGGACAAACTGAACTTTGTCAGTTCTGGCCCTGCTCCTCAGTGAATTCCTGACTCCAAAGTAAATTACATCCAAGCAGAGATGCCTGCATTTGGAGCTGTACCCCATATTCTTCTCTGTGGAGCTGAGTTTCCAGGTACTTCTCTCTCCCTTTCTCCTTGGAAAACAGTTCTTTCTTGTAGTCTCTGTCATGCACAGAGTTTATCACAGACAGGAGAACAGGCTCTGACAGGTACAGAACAAACATTGCTCCTCTGCCACTTTCTCAGCTGGGACAGTTGCAGTAGTAACACCTCAGGAGCTGATGTCTACACATGTGATGGAGACAAACTCATCCAGGAGGGGATCTGGCAGTGCCACACCTCCTATGAGGAGAGGGCTCACCCAGCACTCAGCAGAGGTGGTACCTACCTTTTCCAGTAAATCTGAAAAGCACGTTAAGGAAAAAAACACCCACGTGACAGAAGCACACATCTCTTGATGACAGGCAAAAAATCTTCTAGACACATTGGGATGAACCCTGCAACAAGAAGCAAATCATGAAACAACTGACACTTTGGAAAGCAGGTAAAGAGTGGTACTAAACATAATCTCAGATCATCCTCTCTATTCACTGTCCAAGGAGGTAGGATGTGACAAAGAGATATTTAAAAGGGCAGGGCCAACCTAACAAAGGATGAGCCACATTAGGGACACCTAGAAAGATTAGAGGCCACTCTAATCTGAAAGTCTGCATTGCACACAGCAAGTCTTGCATCAGTTCTCATTGCTCCTGCAAGAGAGCACTATCTTAAATCTACCAACAGCACAAAGAGCAGAGGCTGAGCAATCCAAGCCTGTCATTTACAACAGCAGTAAATTCATCTGGCTGCTACTCCAGTAGCATTTGGTGTGGCTTGCAGTCAGCAGCAGCTTTGAACATATATCAAGAAATGTAGCCAGGGCAGCTTTACCTGCCTCCTGGAGACGAAAGATAGGTCAAAGCCTTTGGGAGAGGGGTAGCTGGGCATACAGGCAAGAAAGTCATCATGGCACAGCAGTTTGCCTATATCCAGTTTTCACTGTCCTTTTGTCACTGGAACAGGCTCCCCACAGAAGTGGTCATGTCACCAGGCTTGTCAGAGTACAAGGAACATCTGGACAATGTTCATAAGTCATGATTTCATTTTAGGTAGTCTTGAGAGGAGCAGGGAGTTGGACTTAATAATCCTTGTGGGTCCTTCCCACCTTGAGATGTTCTCTGATTCTATGACTAGGGTTGCAAGGTCCACTGAAGATGGCAGCCCAAAACAGGGACTCATAATTCTCTTCTGCACCCAAATACTGTGCAGAATATACTGATTCTTAATTTGGTCTCACTTCTCTCAATCACAAATTCATTGGCAGAGGTAAGATAAGGGAACAATTTTATGTGGAGCAAACAGGATGCAATCAACCTGGGGGAACTTCTGAGGCAGCAAATTCCGGGGTTTTAAGTATCAAGTGTTGAGATTAACAAAGTGAAAAGTCAACCCTATGTCCCTACCTAATGCAGTACTGAGAGAAAAGGTTTCCAGAGTTAGGTGCTGCAGAGCCACAAAACAAACACTTCTTCCCTCCCTTAAGTTGCAAATTTGCCCACAGTTGTAAATTGACTTTGAACAACTTTGATGAGGGATTTCCTGACCCACACTGAGCCCTCATCTTCACTCCCTCCATCCATTCCTGGTCCACTGAAGAAAAGGATACAGTCAGTTACTCGGCCTCCCTGGATGTGTCCATGTTGAGAGAAGTGCAGCTGGATGAACTTGCCAAAGCGGCTGGAGTTGTTGTTATAAACGGTCTTGGCATTTCCAAAGGCCTCCAGAATGGGGCTGTAGAAACAAGGCAGTGAAGATATGATTAGTGATGGGATACCATTAAAACAAAGTGTGTGCCCAGTCTTTTGACATTTGCACACTGTGTTCAGCCATGAGAGATTTATTTGTTACAGCACCAGCCTGGACAAGCAGGAAGAGCTCAAGGGAAAGGAAGTATGGCAAGAGCAATTTAACATACTATTAGATAAATTTTAAACCTTTGTGATTGCAGTTAATTAAATCATTCCCCAGTCTGTATAGGCAGCTGGTGCTCACACTGTCAAGGGCATTCCCCACCAGTGTGGCTTCAGGAAATGAAAGGTGGCAAGACCCAGCCAGGTTGTGTCCTCAACACAGCACATCCCATGAATGCAACTGTATTTTTTCAAGGGTTTTCAGAAGCATCAGACATATAGGGCAAACACTCTGTAGCTTTAAACCACATACTTCTATATTCATTCTACCTTTTTTCCTTCTGCCTTTGATAAACTACCTCTTAAAATGACAGGCAAACATCTCCAGACTAAACTAACAAACAGCAATAAAACAATTTGATACTGGAACACACAGGCCCTTGTTACTAAATCTTGCTTAGGGTGATATAAGCCACATGGTTTCCAAGTGGAGGGACTATACACATACTATAGATTTGAAAATTACATTCTAAGAGAGTGACATCATCCACTTCAGGTCAAAAAAAAAAGGTTGCAAAAAAGTTTATCACCAAATGTCAGATCGACCATAAATTGAAGAATTTTGTCTGCTGGTCACCTTTTCATCTTTAGGGAAAAAAGTTACAATGCTTAGTACTTGCTTCACAGAACAGTACAAGGGAAAAGCCTAAAGCACTCAAACTGACACTCTGAATCCAGGATTAAAATATTCATTTCTGCAATTAAGTCAATTCTAAAATAATGTGAAGGGCTGACAAGCAAGGAAGCACAGAGATGCCACAAGAACAGCCTGTATGTTGTCGTGTCTAATTTTAAAACATACATAGTTTTAAACAAAAATTATTGCTGGCATTACCCTGAGAAATATTGGCTTTTAAGCATCTCCACAGATCTATTGTGCAGTCCCACTGGAGACTGGGGCATATATGAGATTATTCACAAGTTATTAAAAATAACCACAACCAGAGACACCCTGGAGTTTGCAGAAAGCTTCAGGCCCTGAGAGTGTTAGCTAAGGGAGAGCTGTGGTTAAGGAAACAGTCAACAACCTTCAGGAAAATCCAGACAGTATTTTCCTAACATCTCTTGAAACAATTGCTTCCAAATAACAAGAAATTAAAACTCCTCTGTTATAACACATTGCAACCATAGAAATGCCAGTTAGAGAAATCTGGGTGCACAGATCAGGAAAGTTCTTTGCCCTGGAGAATTTGAACTCCAAGACCCACACCTCTTGAAACAAGTATGTAAATAGGGACATTGGATAGAAATATCCCACTGAGCATACCACTGCCATGAATCAACAAATTAATCAAAATTAATGGGGACAGCCAGAAAAAGAGAGGACAGGGTCATGCTATATGACCACCACAGATGCAGTGAGAGTGCAGGAGCCAGCTAGCCAATCTTTGTGGCTCTAAATCATGTTAAATTATGTAAGAAAAGCACAAGGAAACTTCTTTATAGTTAGTTTGGCAATGGGCTCACAATGCATGAGTACGAAGTCTTTCAGGCATAGTGGGGGAAATAAGCAGGAGGGTGTCTGGGGCTGGCAGTGAAGTGGCAAGGATGGGGTGAGCTGGTTTAGCCAGGAATGAGGGCAGGGGCTGGGGTGAGCAAATGGCCTGTGCCAGCAGCACATCACAGAGTGGCACCTGAGGCAGCAGGGAGCAGCCAGGTGGAGCAGCACACCATGAAGGTGGTGCTGGGAGCTCACTGGTGGAGCAGCACACCATGAAGGTGGTGCTGGGTGCTCACTGGTGGAGCAGCACACCATGAAGGTGATGCTGGGAGCTCACTGGTGGAGCAGCACACCATGAAGGTGATGCTGGGTGCTCACTGGTGGAGCAGCACACCATGAAGGTGGTGCTGGGAGCTCACTGGTGGAGCAGCACACCATGAAGGTGGTGCTGGGAGCTCACTGGTGGAGCAGCACACCATGAAGGTGGTGCTGGCTGCTCACTGGATGTGGGCAGGATGCACTCCAGCATTTGAAATAATGGGAACCAGTTTCAGCAGGGCAGCAGAAAGCGAGGTCTGGAGTTTAGAAATACTCCACCATATGCAGCTTCAGGATTCAGGTGCACAGTTGAAGACAAAAAGATTTGAACACCTAGGGGGGTGAACAGCAAAAGGTGGCTATGCTGTCAGCAGTGGCACCCAGCATGGAGAAGGGAGCTTCACAGTGAAGCAAGAAAAAAAGCTGAAAGTTAGCAGAATTTTTAATGAACTGATGGATATTTTCAAGAAGGAAAAGAGACAAAATTAACAGTGCCAAAGCAGTTTTGAGAGCCTGATTTATGAGAAATACACCAAGCACGAATGTTCCAACACAAGCAAATGACAGAAAGCTGATGAAGTTTGCAATGCTGTCTGAAACTGAGAAAGAATCCAGCATTGTTCCCTGGTACATGCTGGGCTGCAAGGATAAAAATCCACCATAAGTGAACCTGAGAAGAGCCACTGCCAGAGCAAGTGCAGCTGAACTCCAAACACATGAGGTAGGGCCCATAGGAGTAGCAGCAGCTCCTGGGTCTGGGCCAGCCTTCAGCTTCTTGTCTTCAGAGAAGAGGTGACAAATCAGCTTCTTTTGCACTGATATTGCAATAGCTCACATAGCACTAGAGATGTACACAGAACAGGTTGTGATCTCTTCTTCACCCCAGCTCACAGCTGTGGCATCTTACAGACCTAGGAATCACCTTCCCACCACCATAAGCCCTCTGGATCACTGTCAAGTTATCACTTAACTGCTAAGAGTGCTTGAGCCTTCTAAGCCGCTTGCCTTAAAGCAGATTTGGCTGATCTTGAGTCATGACTGTACTGCTCTTCAGAGCTTTTTCCAATTTGTCTCCATGCCTGCTAAGATCTGCACACCTGTAAAGGATAAATCATCCAACAACAGCCTCTGGAACACCAGGTCCAAGGGCAGCAGCCCTTCTGCTCAAGGCTGCTCTGCTTATAAGGACCTGAAACCCACAATGCTCTCACAGCTGCCTCCTCTGGTTTCTGCCACTATCACAGGCTCCATCTGGGACCAATCTGCAGCCTCAACCTTGAGAATACCAAACTGCAGGACCTCCACCAAGGCCCTTCAGTCAGAGGCAAGACAGCCTTGTGCTGGGAAATTTTAATGTAATTTATTAAATATAATTCAGGTATTAAGGAAAACAAGGACAGAAATAATAAAACAGATTTTTGTATATTTCCTGCCTCTTCCCCAGGCTTACCTAAAGTCAAACACCTATTGTCCTCTGTTTCTTAACCTCAGTTTTCTTTTTTACCTCAGGTTACACCCACTCCCTCAAAACTCCCCCAACAAGGCAGCACAGGAGCCTGGGGTCACACTCAGGACTGCTTCTCTCTGTCACTCTTTGCTGCCCCGATTTCTCTGCTGCTTTTTGCCTCTTGCTGGTTTTCCTCAGCCACACTTTGCTTCTTCAGGCTTTCTGGATACTTTTTCCCTTCATCTCCCTGTTCCAGCACAGGTCACCTGTGGGCCATGGTCCCTCAGGGATGTCCCTAGCATGGGTTATGGTTCCTCAGGGGCGTCAGGACCTCTTCTGGCATGAAGGATTTTCCCTGGAATGTGTCTCCATTCCCTCATTGCTGCCAGCTTCTCTCTCAAACACATTGGATTGAGGTGCCATGTGCTTCCCTGCCTCCCTGGTGCCTCATCAGGGTTTAGGTGGGTGCTGGTTGTCCCCTGGTGCCAGCTCCCAGGGATGGTTCTCCATGAAATCACTTGCCAGGACAGCAGCAGAGCTGCCAGGTGACCCCTGAGAGTCCTGAGGGCAAGACATACCAGCAGCCTGAGGCAGAGGGAGGCCAGGGGAGAGCTGGGGCTCATGGAGGAAACCTGGAGTCAGAGTATGACAGAGACTCACCGTGAGCACAGCTACAACTGAGAGCTGGAGCATTAATTCTCCAGCTGCCACACCCCCCCCACACTGCTGGAAAGAAGCCTAATCCATCCACAGACAGCTGGGACAGCAGCCAGGCTGAGGCGTCCCGGCAAGACCGCAACCTTCGCATATCCCTGATGTGACACCGCTCAGCCCTGTGATCCTCTCTACCCAGGAGTGGCTCAGCCGTGGCCTGGCTGCCCAGAAGGCAGGGCCCCCCAAAGGCAGGGCCTCCCCAAAGGCAGGGCCCCCCAAAGGCAGGGCCTCCCCAAAGGCAGGGCCTCCCCAAAGGCAGGGCCTCCCCAAAGGCAGGGCCCCCCAAAGGCAGGGCCCCCCAAAGGCAGGCTGACCCAGCACTCTGGGTGCCCATGAGGGTGACTGTACCTGCTTTCCAGGATGGCTTCTTCCACGTGAGTGCTCTTCTCAGACACAGGGGCCCCAAGGGAGGTCTGGCTCATGGCTGACAGGAATTTCAGGAGCAACTTGGTGCTCTCAGTCTTTCCAGCTCCACTTTCTCCACTGTTAAGAAAAAACATACATTTCATTCACAAATCCAGGAGAGACAGAGCTGATGACCATCCTACCCGCGGCACAGGAGTGATCTCCAGGAATACACATGCGACATCTCCGCAGGGATCAGGCAAAGGCAGGGAGGATGGTGCAGGTATTTAGGCAGATGTCAGTGCAAATGGAACAGCAGGAGCAAGGCGTGTGATGCAGCCACGGAGTAGCTGGCTGTCCATTTCTAACCTGATGAGAACACACTGGCTGTCATGACGCTTCCACAAGCAGCAGTAGCACTCGTTAGCGGTGGCGAAGATGTGGGGAGGCAGCTCGCCCAGCCGGTGCTGTCTGTACAGCTCTATGGCATCCACACTGTACAGACCAGGGATGGGTTTGTAGGGGTTTACTGATGCCAAGATGGAACCAATGTTTGTCTACGGGGAGAAAACAAAACACAGAAAGGAAATGAAGCTCCTGGGGGGAAAAAAAAACCAAACAAACACAACAAACCCAGACCCTGAAATAAGTCATGGTGAAGGAGAGAGCCTAGATAAGGACATTGGGCTTCAGCAGAGAGCTCCACAGTTTGGCAAAGAATGCCAAACTCCAGGGAAGGATCTGTACAGCTGGGTATGGATGGGGCACTCTGAATTTTGCTGCTTACAATGTAACATTCTTATCCTGTTGTCTTTGTTAAATTAAGCTTACACAATTTAAAAACATGAAACCATCTTCATACCCAGCTACTTTGCACTGTGCTTGAAGCTGAATAGCAAAGCCAGGACAGAAGGAGTGTCAGGAGATACCATCAATGACCCTACCTACAGTCTTAAGCAGAGAGGGCTTGGCAGGATTCAAGAACCTCCTGAATAAGGAGTTGAAACACACATACACACACCACACATGTGCAAAGAACCACTAAAGCATATAATTTTTCTTCTGCTGAAAAAATGCAGCTTAAATCATTTGGTAAACCAAATCAAAATTGACAGCTGAAGATGGAGCTCTGGATTTCAAGTCAAAACTTTTCTATATCTTCTAAACATTTTAGTTTGAAAAATTTATTTTGAAAATCTCACAGTTCAAAAAAAAGAGGTAGCAAGACTTAAAATAAAATACCCAGAGCACAATATTAAATTTCAAATGTATCATTTTGTGCAGTCAGAAGGAAATTAATTTTGCTTTTTGGGGCATGACTTTTTCGCTTCAGCCAACCAGCTCAAATCCAGTTATTCTCAGAGCTGCAGTTCAGAGCAATGGTGCCACCTCTCTCCTAGTGATGGCTTTGTAATATGGTCAACATCCAGCTTAAATCGTGCTGCTGGGGCAGTGGCCTCCCTCACAGGGACACCTGTGGTCTACTCTACTCAAGGAACACTCACTCTCAGCAGAGTAAACACTTGGATTGCTGCAGGAGGTCAGGGACAACATCTAGCATTATTTCCCAACCATGAACTAACTACAAGTCATCCAACAGATATAAAAACATTTGAATGTATCTGCTGGAGAAGCTGTAAATTAAACTCTTGGTGACAGGGAAGACTCATCAGGCCAAATGAAATCTGGGGCTATAGCAATGCCAAGCTCTGAAGCCAAAAGACAGACTGAGAAGATGCTGTAGTCAACAAAATATTTGAAACTCATTTATTAATGCAGCAATCAGAGATCATCGAGGGGGAGGAAAAATCACCTAAGCCAAATTGCATTATCAGTATAAACAGGCTAGCATGGATCAAGTCCTGAGGACTCTCTGACAGGGACCTTTGTGGGTAGAAATATAATTCATTGGTAATGAAAGCAATAAGCAAGCAGATGATCTTTGGCCAGAGAGAGGTGTGGAGAGAGAGAGAGGAAAGCACTGAGTGAGAAAACATGAACTGGGGAAAAAGCATTGTCCAAGCAGCTGAGGAAGAGGCATTGTCCAGAGACTACAAGACAGAAATGTCCCTTCTAACTCTTCTCCCAGACTTTCACAGCATCTTTTCTTCTGAGATGTTTCCGTTTGCATTTTCCATTGTAGCTTCACCTGTTACCAGGAACAGAGCTCCTTTCCAGAGAAACTCTGGAAAGTCCTTTCCAGAACTTCTTCCACTACAGCCATCTCTTTCAAAGGTATTTCTAGGAAATTTCTCCACCACCCAATTGCAGTCTCCTCATCACATGCATTCCCTTATAGGTAATTCTATCCATAATTTTTAATAGCAGTAAAACCATGTACATACCAGCTACTCTATCAGCAAAGTAATTGCCCCCAAAGAACTCTCCAGAGCAGGACATGCCACATGTGGTAAGTCTACTTCTCAGGACAATAGATCCTACTTGGATGGTTAGGGATGGCATTGCTCAGGACAGCACAAAATGTGGCAGTACAGCCCCTGGCTCATTTCTGCATCACTCACATTATGTTGGGTCTATTTTATTAAGGAATACAGGAATTGCAAGAATGAAGAGGGAAGATGCAAGCTGTTGCTGTGCTCACATAATTTCCTTCAACAGTTGGGTAGAGCTTGAGTGTTATTTATCTGGAAAACAAAAGGTACTGTTGAGCTTGTCAGTACTGCTGTAGTAAATTAATTATGGGTGCCACACCAGTCTAGATATACTGCTACCTGCACTCTCTGATCAGAAAGAATCCCCTTTAGGAGCTCATGGTGGGGCTAATAATCCTACACTGAGGGGCTCTTCCCAGTGCTGAGCATGTTACAGAGGTCAGGCCCCTTCATACATCTCCAAAAATTTCAGACCCGAGGTGCACATTGACATTCATGCACTATGCAAAGGCAAAAACAAGGTGTAAAGGTGTTAAACTTTAACACCTTTATGCACAGATGGAGAAGGCACAGAATTAATGCTGGATAAGAAAAGGAAATGACACATCAGGGCTGGAGGAAAGGCTTAAGGAGATACAGCTGCTATGACACTGCTGGTACATTTCTGGTACAAGGCAAGACTGAAAAGGAAGAGAATCCTGCACTGCATTTTAAGGTGTGAGGAAGAAGAAACAGGAGGAAAATATACTCAAATGGATCAAAAGCTGCACAGACACACAGCATGTGTCAAGCACAGGTCGAGAAGAGCAGCAAGGATATGGGCAGTCAAAATACTGTGTGCATGTGGGTCACAAGGCCGTGTTGACAGACAACAGGCAAGGGGATCTACAGAAAAAACAGAAAGAAATTCACAGTCTCCTCTGCACCCAGTGCAGGAGATGGTTCAGAAACAGGGTCACTTCACTGATAATTCACTGGAATACAGGTGCATATGGTTTGGTTGCCTTGATAACAGTTGCTATGCAACACAGACCAAGATTTACATTTTTCCTGTCATATTCTGAAAACTCCTTGTGCACATAGCACGGACAAGCAAGGTAAGAATAAAGCAAGATACATCAGTCTTTGTGATCTGTCTCCCTTGTTCTCTCCAAGTCTCAGCAGAGCACTGCCATCCCAGCAGTTCAGGGATGGCTTGTCCCAGGTGTGCTTTTTCTCATAAGTCCCTTTCCTAACACTTGTCTCCTTCCCGAGAGGGAAATCAGGAGATGCTATGAGCATTCATCTGTGCAAGGAGAGCAGAGCAATCCAAAAAATAGGCACAACTGCATGTAAAAGCAGAAGAGTTAGGCAAGAGGCTTGCATGCCTGGCTTTGTTAGGCAGTAGCTTCTGTGTGGATCAGGAGGGATACTCAGCAACAACCAGCATACGCTGCACTTTCCAGTCTGCTTGGCCTTATAAGCCATGGAACAGCCATAATGGGGAACCTGGAAAATGTGAAGGGCAGCTCATCAAACATGGATGTTCTTGGAGGATACAGAGCTGAGCAATTACCACAAAGCTTAGAGGTGAACATCCATGTTTTGGAGTTCTTCCATGGAGGCCAAGAGGCCCCTCTGGTAAGGGTAGGATCTCACAGGGATGATGGAGCTGGCAAGGCAGAAAACCCCCTCCAATTCCTATCCTCAAGAGACAAGGATAACATCAGTACTTCACAGGCAAAGTGGCAGCCCTGAAGCTAGACAAAAACCATTCAGCCAAAAGGGATGAGCACTCACATAGATGTTACCCTGTTGGTAGCGCTGGTGAAGGTTAAGCAGGATGGCAGCTTCATGCAGATCTCCCAGCATGGACATGTCTTCTACCCCATCAACGCTGGTCTGGTGCATGGGTAAGACCTTTTCTCTGGAAAGGGTGCCCTTGGGGTACTGGAACACCTGGAAGAACAGGGAAAAAGACAAATAAGCTCCTGACACCTGGGCACGTGACCTGATTTCCTACTAGAAATGTGCACCTTTATACTTTGGCACTGGAAATATACAGATCTGCTCCCTATTTTTATAGTTATCCTTCCATTCCTGTTCCTATATACTTGAGCTCTCTGGCCAGAAACCAACACAGAATACTCCCTTCTTTTGCTACAGCGTCAATCTCTCACCTGTACTTCTGATGGGGACAAATCAACACAAGGTTACTTAATTTCCCCTTAACAGGAGCAGGGCACTAGCGCCCAGCTGCGAGGCTAGACAGGTATTACACACTGCACTCATGACTGTGGATAATGATGGCAGCTGCTCCCAAGAGACCAGGAACAGTCTTTCACACAACACACAGGTGAGATCATGTCTCTGACTGTGGGTAAGTAGAGGAAAAGCTAATTCACATTCCAAGTTTGGCCCTGCACTCTGCGTAGAAGCGGCCAGAGAGCATCTGGGAGAGTTTGTCATCTCAAGAGCAAAGGAAAGCAAAGCACATGAGAAGCCAAATAAAGTAGTGACATTCTCTCTGTGTAATGACATATATGTATACAATACAGCTTTCAAAATATTTGTACAGTGACACCTATTAACTTCTATCACTGCTCTGGGAAGTACTCATCTCCGTGCAGTTGCACTCATCGTGCCTCAATTGCTGCATCCTTCTTCCTGCTGGAGATTTCTCCTCCTCAATTACCCACTCTTCAGTTATCAGGTCATCTCCTTCACTCTCTTTCAACACAGCTGAGATTATGTGACTGTTCCCTCCGCCACAGGCACATCCCAGCCCTCCTTTCCTCCTCCTCAAGCACGATGCTGGCATTTCACAAAAATTATTTTGGTTGCTTCCCACTCTTGGATTCAGCCATGTGCCATCTCCCACCCAGCATCCAAAGCTGCACTACATGGTAAGACCCAAGAGAGACAGATGGGAGACTTCATATAGGCATTCTGGAGAAGGAAACTGGTCCACAGTAACCCCTCCAAAGAATCTTGTGCTTTTCCTCCTCTTCTGGGGCTCTGGTCTCTACCTCATTTCCATCCCTGCTTGTCAGCCCTCCTGGGTGCCAGCAAGAAGCTGACGGGCTCCACAGAGAACGAGCTGTAATCCATGGCATGGATCTAGCTGGTTTCTCCTGCCCACTTTCTTGGAGTGCTCAGGCTGCCGTCACTGCTGGGGAGAGGCCATCCCCGCAGCTGCAGGCTGCAGACAGAATGAGGTCGCCCAGCCCCCTCCAGCGAGCCACCCTGCCAGTCCCTGGCAGGGCGCTCCGGCTGCAGCACGCTGCAGGTGCCCAGGGACCCGCCCTGCGGGGCTCGGAGCCTCATCCCCTGCGAGAGCACCACGGCGCACAGCCACGGGAGCGGCTCTGTCCCTGCGGGGAGCTGGGGAGCAGGAGCTGCCTCAGTCCCTCAGGTGTGTTCGCCCCATTGCTGCCCATCACACCTGTGTGGCAAGGACTCTGTCTCTTCCACTGGCCACCTCTTTTGCCAGACAGAGGGCTTTCAAAAACATACAGTTCATGTTCATGAACAGTGTAAAACAAAGCCCAGCCTGGCAAACAGGCTGTTCCAGGCCTCTCCACACCAGTTCTGTTCCAGGGTATCAGAGAGGTCTGACTGCCAGCAGCAGGACCCCCACTCCGCAAGTATGACCCTAAAAAAAAAAAAAAAATCACTTTTTTTTTCTTCTTCTTCTTGAGAGCAGAGACCTCAGGCACTTTCACAAGAGAACTGAAGGAGCAGAAAGGGAGAATGGGACAACTAAATTCAGGAGAAGAATACAGCCTGCAGATGCACAACATGAACTGGACTGTCAGGAACAAAATCAGTACAGCACTTTCAAACCAGGAGGCAGCAAACAACCCTGGCTCTCTCTTGTCCACTGTCTTACACAAATTTTGCAAGAGGACAAGTTAAAAACAGTGATGTGTTCTTTCCTTATATCTGCCTGGTACTTACTCATTTACTACTGCTCTGTCAGCACTTGCAGCCATTTGGGCCAGAAGAGAAACATTAAGAAAACATTTAGACAAAAAGCTGAGTGGACAAGTGTCCTAAAAGATATCAAGCAGCTGGCAGCACCTGTGCCAAGAGGCTGCAATGCATGAAAAATGATGGGTCAGAGCTCATTTTTCCTGTAGACAACGTGAGAGAAAATGGAACCCTGAAGAGGAGCAGAGGTTCTAAATACACAAGTAAATGATTAGTAGGGCTTAGATAACCACCTGTTATACCTGTCTTGAGCCACTTGACTGGTGTTATTCAGTCATCCCTCTCTAAAAAATGGCTGGTCCAATACCCATAAAGAGTTAATCAGGTGCTCTGGCAGGACAGCAGATTAGTGGCATTGGTTCTGGTACCCTCGGGACAGAAGCACTGCAGAGGCGAAATGCACACCCTGGAGGAGCAGTGTGATGCCACACTGCCATCCTAGCCAAGGCCAGGTTGTCACCTGTCTGTCCCTGAGGCTGTGGAGGTTCACCTAATGCACATCACTGCATGCCTAGGCAGCTCACCCTCCCTCAGGCAGAGGCTGGGGCCTCCAGCCCCACTGAGATTTGGGATGTGATGGCTCTCTGCCTCTGGAAGGCACTTGTGA
This sequence comes from Notiomystis cincta, assembly GCA_013398075.1. Lineage (NCBI taxonomy): Eukaryota > Metazoa > Chordata > Aves > Passeriformes > Notiomystidae > Notiomystis > Notiomystis cincta. The sequence continues at coordinate 115,778 of VZRX01017906.1, read as the reverse complement.
CATGTGGAGGAGTTTTCAGGTCTTCCCTGGCACTGGAAGAAAGCTGACTTTTAACTGGTTCTCTGTCCCCCAGGGAACAGAGTAGTTTTTCCAGTCTCCGTGTCACCAACAGGCTGCAAGGATCATCCATGCTCCTGGACACAGCCACATGCCCCAAGACTGTGTCAAAGTGATTTTCTCCAAGGAGCTCAGAGGTTTGAGACACAAACAGGATGATGCTCCACCCTCAGAGTCCCAGTAAGGAAGCTTTTGTTACCCCACTGCTCACTCCTGGACACTTCCAGCAATCTGCCAGAAGAGCAATTTCAAAGATCCTCCCCCATCATCATGTTCCAGGAAGGGTATGCCAGGCTGATGTTCAGCACTACTGAGCTGAATATGATAGCTGATTTTTCCTGAAGCAAGTAAGGACTCAGGCAAACTGATCTTTCAGCAAAGTTGCCCCCAGAATATCCCTTTTTTAACAAGCTAATACATAAAACACAAAATTATAGGTGTTAATAAGCAGATCTTTATTATTTGGGAAGGAAAATAATCAGGTTTCAGTCTAACAGGTGCCTCACAAAACAGCCAAAGAATTCTACTTTCTCACCAATGACACACTGAATTTGCCTCAGATTTAGCCCAAAGTGAGAGTAAAATGACCATGATTCTCTCCAAGGCCCTGCAATGGTCAGGAATAAAGCAAAATCTGGCCAGCAAACAAGCCAAGATGAGGCGTGCCAGCCCTGCTCACTGGGCTCAGCAAGGGAGAAATTATTCCCTTTCGAACTCAGTTCCATCCATTAGTGCCATCCTGAGCACATAAGCAAAGCTCCCACCTGGCATCCAACTTATATTATCCATAAAGCATTTTGCTGTTTTGTCTGGATTGTGGTTTCCAATCTTGAGTTTCATAAGCATCAGCTCCTCCTCTCCCCCCAGGAAGTCACGTTTCTGATGGATTTATTGCTTGAGGTGTTTTAAGGAAGTGAAAACAAATGACAAAAGCTTTGAAGCATGACTGGACTTCTTACCTCAGAGCTGCAAGGGCTGCAGGGATGCTGGGCCACAGCAAACATGAGCACACTAGATTTGGAGGGCCTAAAAATCAGAGGGATCAGCTGCCCCATCCAACCCAAAGTGAAGACATTTATCAGAGTTTTCACCTGGGGTAGGACTGCCAGTCCCTCCTAAGGGAATCAATGAATGTGGCAGGTGAGGGAAGCACATAGGACAGCTCCTGTGGTTGAGTAAAGAAAGCCCTTTAACAATCACCATGTGCTCTTACTGCATAAGCCATAAAGCACATGCTCCTCCAGCCTAGTGGCTTATGGCTTCATGGAATAAAAAAACCCCAAACCCAGCTTTATTTTTCTCACCTATAAGCCCCCCAGCATTACCCTGAGCAGATTTTCCAACATACAGGACACAGGCTGGAGGTGGGTGCACCCACACAGACAGCTCTAAAGTGGGATTTCTGGTGTCTTTTCAGAGGTGCCAGGTGGGTTTGAAAGATTTTACAAGGCCACAGCAGCATGTCAGGAGAGACAGAACTGTGAGAGTCACAAAAATACTCACCATTTGTGGTCCCTCTGGAGACTGCTGCATTACCTGTGATTCCTTAAAATGTGTTAGTGATATCCAGCACTCCCAAAACAAGTCAACTCCTCAAGAAGGGGTTTGAGAGACTACAGTAACCAGTTGAAAAATCTGTGTTTGCTAGGGGAATTTCCATCTCTGAGAAACAAATCAGGCTCTTTATAAAAGAATGATGACTTGAAATCCAGGCCTTTCAAGGCAAGACTGAAAAATACAACAGTCCTACCACTGACTCCACAAACTGGAGTCCTAAATCCCCCCTGTTCCCTCCTTTGTTTGCCAGGTAAGAGGCTGAAGAAAACCTGTCCATTTTTCTGTAACAAAGCAGCCACCTGCAGGGCCCATTCACCAGAACAGCTGAGCAGGTCTAATTGCTCATTGCTGGAGGGCACAGTCCTGCCCATTTCCCCATCCTCCTCCCAGCCCAGGCACCAGTCTGACTCACCAAGAAGCTCTGTGAAGGCTGTGGATAGCTTTCCCAGGGTTAGCCAGGCGAGCTGACTCACTGAGGACTTGGATGATCCCCAGAGCTCCCTTCCTACCAATACTGTTCCATGAGCACTGCAGCAGATGCAGCAGGGAACCACAAGGAGCACAGGAGTGGAAACCAGGTGGGAAAGAAGCTTGTTCCTATCCCTGCTGGAGAGCTCTGCTCTCAGGGGAGCTTGGCTGCCTTGCAGAGCTGTCCTGAGCATCACTGCTGCCTTTACAGACTGACTGACACAGGGAGCCCACTGCCACGGGCCTGAAGGGCTGACAGCAACAGCTGCTGAAGGGCTGGTGGTGAGCACAAGCAGCACCCTTAGAGTGGCACAGCTGGCACATCTTGGCAGGAAGGGCTCCTTGCTTGGTGCAGCTGCCTCCTTCCAGGAGCATTTAGCCAATACAATGATTTTGCTCGGCTGTTAATGCAACTCCTTCAAAGATAGCACAAGGGAAACTGAGGTAGGCAGAGAAATGAAGAGAACAAGAAGAACAATCTTCTCTTTTTGACATTTGTTAGACCTTTGGTGTAGTTTGTAACAGAGCCAGGTCACTTCTGAGAGAGAATTGCAGATTTCCATTGATAAACTTCAACATGATGGTCATGCAAAACCAAGAAGTCCATCTTACCACTTGGCAGAGGCTGCAGCCTTCACTTACCATGCCGTAATCTGAGGTGAAGAGAACATTTCCATTGGCAGCCAAGCCAACAGTGCATGGCTGCAGCTGGTCCTGCTCCCGCAGCCATACCCTGGCACCCTGCAAAAGCCACAAGACATCCCATTAGAAAGAACTGGGGCCTGTGAGATCTGCACACAGGGTGCAAACACCCAGGGAAACCTGGGGGAGGCTGCAGTATTTTAAAGGTTCCATCCAAGCTACAGATGCTTAAAATATTTAAGTTAGTCCTACTTACATTTTCAGAGAAACTTGGTTTTGGGTTTTTTTAATGTAACATGAGCGGAAGAGAAAGTTTTAATGAGCTTCATGTGGAAACCAAAGTAAGGAAACACCAGTTTTTATAAAAAGTGTCATGGGAAGAAACCAACACATAGAATAGTTGGTTTGACTGTCTAAATATTTAAAAACTTGGAATGGCCGGCCATTAAAAGTCATGCTATAATAATAATAGAAAATATAAATAAAGCTTGTTTACAATTTCATACACCCACACATCATTGTAAGTCAAAATGCTTCCAGAAATCACCAGCAAACAGCTAAGAGGATTTCACAGAGCTTTGTTTGCAAACTCTAGCAAGAATTTCCTTTGGTAAATGACATGACCTGAGTGTTTCTCTGATGTATACATACACTGATGTATACATGATGGCCCTGAGAGCTGATGTATGTAGGCACTGGTGTTTATATATGTTTATCTATGTGATGTTTCACATACATTACAACATCTTAAACTGCTCCCTGTCTCTCAAGACAAGTCTGAGCACAAACCCAGATTTCTGGTACCACATGTGCAGGGATCTGCAGGACAGGTAGGTCTCATAGCTCGCCTACCAACACAGTAGGGAAAACAGATTTGCTGGATTGGCCTCTTCTGCCCTGTCTGCCTGTGGGACCTGGCACAAGGGAAAGATCAGGAGCATGAAGGAAGACCAGGGCAAGCATGACTTGCAATTACAGAGCTAGGCATGAAGTCACACCACATTTCACTTATTGCAAACTAATCACTTCCGTGTCTTCCCACAGAAATCACATAAACTCTGCTTAGATAAATACTGAGAAAAACCCAAAGTGCTCAACTGTTGAGTAACATTAGGGCCATTCTGCCTTTCATTGATTCATAGCCTTTCTTCCTAATTTTTTTCATGCCCCTAAATTATTGATCATGAGCTTTAAGCCCTTCCTACCCTCTTAATCCCATCAGCACCATTAGCTCTTTGCTTGTAGGCTTAATATGTTTGAAGAAATGGAATAGTGTCTCTATATTACATTATACAAAATGTGGAACACTAATTCTATTTTTAATGATTTGTTTTTAGTTTAGGTGGGTTTTTTTAAACTACTTAAGTCACTCTAAACACTTTAGTATCCTGGACTTTCCTTATTGTAGGAGACACATCTATTGGCCAACATCAAGTCCTCCCAGTAAAAGAACTGGGTTTAATGACATTAAAAAGGTGTACATAATTCTAACCTTACTGCTGTGCTCTGGTCTAGAGTTTCCACATCAGGCAGATTAATCTCCCCTCACCAAGTGAACGAAAAGCACCAGTGCATCTGATCAGCACCTAAACCCATGGATGGTTTGCAAAGACCATCCTCATGGCCAGTGAACAACAGCAATAGAAAAAAATGGAATCTTATGTTGCAGATTGAGATCCCAGAGAGCTGGTATGAACAATAGATCACACACAGATTTTGAGGAACTATATAGAAGATTTGTTACATCCTCTTAGGTTTTCCAAAACTCTTGATGCTTGAAACAAAGCATCCTGAGGCATCTGAACAAGACATTGCTGTTGAGAAATCATCAATTTCCCAAATCACATTCTGACTATTCTGCATAAACATATGAACAGCAACATGTGTTTAAAGATTTTTTTTGCTGCTTTCACCAGACTCCTACTACCACCATGGTAGAAAGCAAAGAGTCAGAAAACAGGAAGGTTGTGTCTCCAAACAGTGGGATGAAAGAAAGCCTTTATAAGACACTAAGTGTAAACATCCCCAGGAGTGCATTTCAATGCCTTCAGACACCAGTAACCCAGGATGGCAGAGATGAGAGCCTGAGGCAAGTGCAGTTTAATCAGAAGACAAGGCTGCACCCCTCCATGCACCCTGTACCCCGCTGCCACGAGCACAGCACCCTATACAGCCTGCCCTGAAGGCCAGGGGAGCCCAGGTTACACAGGCTTTCCATTCCCTGAGCTCAGATTTTAACTTGGAGCTACAGGCAGTTGATAATCTGACACAGAAGAGACAAGCCATGGGCATGAACACTGTTATTTAAAAGGTACCTTTTAGAAGGGAAAAGAGGGGAGACAGGCAATGGCATCACTCAGCTATCTTCAACACATAGAAATTATCTAAATGTCCAGACTGATCCAAACCCCTTTCCCAGCAGAAATCCATGTGCAAAAGAGTTAACAAATACTCTGCCAAGGAGACATAGTTCTTTTGTACAACACCACACAAACTTATGGCAGGTCCTTCTGTGTGCTGCTAAGGAGTAGAAGGCAACATGCTGAAATTCCCAGGCACTGTGGTATTTTGGCTGCCCAGAATGACTTACTTCAGTTTGTTCTGATGTTGAGCTGTTTGTAACAACAGCAATTGCCTCTGCACAGCAGAATAACTGCACTCAGTTATGCTGTTTCCAAAAGGAATATTGTGCTGAGACAGCCAGAAAAGGAACCACAGAGCAAATAATTACTGTAACTTCTGCCCAGCATAGCCATAGCCCCATTTCCTGAAAGGCAGAGTTTGTTTTAGTGCATCTCCTTCCACCAGCCCTTTTCCCTAAATATGAAATTCCCCAAGGAGCCTTGACTAAATACAGGAGCAGATGGTGACACCAAAGAGAGTGCCCTCACTTTACTCCCCTCTCCCCCAATTCCACACATCTCATTGATCAGCTGAAAGGCTTAAACTGAGCAGAAAACTTCCAAAAAGTGCCAGGCAGCAAGGCTGAACTTCCACAGAAGAAGCAAGGTCAGTAGGACCGAGCACTGCCCAGCAGCAACGTGCCAGCTCTGGGGGGCCCCAGCTCCCACAGGCACCACAGATGATGGGAAAACCCTGCTCTTCTAGGACAAGAGTAAAAACCCTTCAGCTTTCATTCTGGGATACAGAAGGTCCACCCTTACCCACAGACAAAACAAAATAAAGCAGCAAGCAATCACCAGTTTGAAGAGAACACCTTAAAAGGCAGAGGAGGAGCAGCAGTGATGAGTTTGTATAACCACTTTCCATCAAATAAAGCTGGCTGAATAGTAATCATACAGTTGAGTCAAGCCCCTTATATAATGAGCTCATCCCCTTCCAATTATTCTTTTACTAGGAGTTTATTAGGTTGGTCTATTGCTTTGCTTTTAAAGGGAACAACAGCAGGAACTGAAAGGAAGAATAAAACAGTAATGTACCAGTTCCTATATCAAGGATAGGTCACTGAGATGTTAAACAAACTCTGAGACCAACATCCTCATTCCTATGGCCTCAGTAACAATCTGTCCATGAACTTGCCTTGCCACAAAGTGCACAGCAAAGGACAATTCTGAAAACTGATCCAGTACCAAGGGGTTGTAGTTTAGAAAATAAATTTGCTTGCATATACAGAGAGCAGTGTTTCATCACTACTGGCCCACATTGACGCCACCATGCCTTCTACTGTGGGCAGTAGACTCTAAGATGTCATTTCTTAGTTCAAATAAGTCATGGCACTTTGGGATCCTAGACTCAGAAATAAATAACATTTCCTGTTATTCATGATATCAAAAAAATCAATTGAAGCCACAAATTTCTTTGGCCTTTTATGCCTTTTTTTTTTTTTTTTTTTTTAGAGTGATGGAAACCAGAAGTTCTCCCTTGCATTCACATCTCAGCAGATGCAGCATGGTGTGTCAGCAGGGAAAGACTAAGGGAGACCTTGCGTGGGAACAGGCAGAGAGGGAGACAGGCAGCACACAGCCCTTACTGCAGCAGCAGGGCATCCAGGCATTGAAGCAGAGGGTGTAGCCAGCAGCTACACCCTCCTCATCAGTTATCCAGCTATTGAAGGCAGCAAGGTAAGCTCCTGAGGACAAAACTCTGCATCTGCACGTGCCTTGGCCTCTCCAAGGCCTCCCAGCCCAGCAGGAAACACCCTCAGGGACTGACATGAGAAAGCATTCCACAGCTGTACCACTCTTCACAAACAAGTCTTCATGTTCTGTTCTCCTTACTCGTGTGTCCTGGGCTACCCTTGAATGTTCACATGTCCTCTGTCTTCTGGAAACTGCTTCCTCCCAAGCACAAGCAGGAATGAGCTGCCCCAGCTGAACTTCAGGACACAGCAGTGCTGCCTCACTCTGAGTGCACTCAGACATCCCCTTCCTCCTTGTGCACAACCCTACACAACTCCCAGGAGTAACATGCTCAGGAGGGGCTAAACCAGGAGGGCTGCATCAGTTTCCCAGGGGCTATTCAGAGAGGAAAGGTTGTTTTGTTTGGAAGACACCTTTCAGTGGGTGAAAGGAGCAAACAATTGTGTGCTTTTTGCAGTACAGGATGTTTTTAATGTTTTCTTTGTGACTGAACTTGGCTGTCTCAGCCTCCAGATCTACCTACAAACACAATACTACAAGAGGCTCTTGAAGTTTTCCTTGATTTAGGTAACTACACCAAATCAGCCATTCTGCAAGGGGCAGGGATGTTTCAAACATGTACATCCCAGCACTGAGAGTCTGAGACAAAAACCTCTGTGGGTGCTACAAGTTTTCAATTACAATATACATAACTTACCTTTGTCCTCCTAGCACACCGAGGCTGTTCAGTGGGTACTGGGCATCCAAGCCTCGTGTTTCTCCTGGCAATGGATCCATGTGCTACTCAGCTTAGAAAAGGCTCTCCTAGCAGCATGGTGCTGAGCCAGCTCTTTTCCCAGCCTCAGTGGGCTTTGTGGTTGGAAACCATGAGGCAGAGACTGGGCTAGAAAGGCCCTTGCAATTCAGACAAAGCCGGAATCAGGTTTCAAGAAATGCACTTTTCTGAGATTGATCTGGATGATCATGAATAAGTGATCGGACAAATACAAAGAGCCTCAGTTAATGGATGTAAGATTGGTGGGGAGGGGGAGTCCTTGGCAGATAAACCCATATAGTAAGGAATGCAACTTTGCTGTTTTTCTGATGGCAGGCTGAAATGAAGCCTGGGTTGTATCTGATCAGCAAAACCAGGACCAGCTGCTGGAAGGGAGGGGCAGCCCAGGAGGCCACAGAGACAGAAGCAGCAACAGCTCAGCTGGCAGCTGCCAAGGTGGAGTAGCTGGGAAGAGGAACAATACCTGCAACAGCAGTAGGGATAACAGAAACAAAAGTCTACTTCTTGTAAGGCATGAGGACGACACACTGCAGAGTAAAAAGGGATGGACTGTACCTGTCTGGTCCCACGATTCCCACACAGCAGCTCAGTGAGCTCAGGCAGCCCCTGCAAGCCAGAAGGGCTCCCAGAGCTGCAGCCATGGGTCCCGCTGCTCCGGAGTTGCAGCTTAGGCTGAGCCCATGACTCATTCTAGTTCTGCCAATTAGCAGCCCCATTCCTCACTAATTAAGGAGCAGAGCCCTCAGTCTGCCAGCAGCTTTGCAGAATAGCAGTATCAGGAAAAGGTTTGTGCATTTTAAATAATCTAAGAGCAGTTTGTCATTTCTGGTCACTGATGTATGTGCACTGCTTCCCACTCCCCTTTCGCCTCCCCCTTCCATCTGTTCTGTTCCTGTCTCCTCCCCCAGTTTGGCTGCTGCACAGCTTCTCTTCTCATTTTCCAGAACATCTCCAACTTCAAAAATCTCCCAGGAAATGCCTGGTCCATGGAGGTAATTCTTAATCTTCTCAAAGAAGCAGCCACACCGAGTGCTTGTCACGGGAATGGAGGGGACGAGCCCCCCGCTGCTTTGCGCACACTTCAGAGCTGCCCTTTGCCAAGAGCACAAGGTGCACAGAAAGGAGGCAGTGTGAATCCTCCTGGACTTCACTGTACACTCTCTTCAAGCTCAGTTTAAGATGAGCTGCCCCCTGCAATTCCACCATGGGCAGTGGAGTCATTCTCCTTCTCAGGTGAAGTAATAGTCCTACAATTTGCAACTCCTGAGAGTTTGCAAACACCGGAGAAGTTCTCGCCAGTCTTGAAAATGCATACTGAATTTCATTATGTTCATAAAAGTAAACACCACTTCCATGCCTTCATTACAAGCTCTTCCCTACCTAAAACTTTAATTAGGAACTGAATTAAAATGAGTTGTTCCCTAAGCACATTAGTCACATGGATATCTACAGATGTGTATTCCCTGTCACATCACAGCAACACTGGCTTTCCTACATCTCTTCTGTAGCCTTGAAAGAAAGAAGTAACATGGCATGTGCTAAAGCCCAGCTTTGCCCTGCAAAACTTTTCCTCACCAGCTTGCAGCTCCAAACTGAGCAAGTAAAAAGGTATTCCTGCCCTGCTCTCAGCTTTAACAGAGCTTCTTAAAGAAGCCTCTCTCTCTTGCCACCAAATATACAGTGAGACAGCTTCCCTGCAGTTCCCTCCCTCTCTCCAATTCAGCCAACGGCTTCAAAGGTGAGGCAGGGCTGATAGACAGTTGAGAAGTCTTCGAGGTCCACAGAACAGAGCTCAGGGCCTCAGGAAGCCACAAGGATACAGTGGTCTGCCACCGAACAGCCACAGTGCCACACGGTTTGCAAAAATCTCAGACAGGGCCCTGAAACAGTATTTCTTCTGCAGTGTTTATTATGAATATTTTGGGATTATGTCCAATACCTTTTTGCATCCTGCCACATCCTTGACTTCAGTAATCCCGTGCCTTGTGGAGCTCTACCATCTACTCACACATCACACAGAAACGTAGGCTTCTAAACCAGTCTCATCACTGGGAAGCAGAAAATCCCTTTTCCTTGCAGTCAGAGGTAGAGGCACAGAGGAGTTCAATCCACCTTCTCTGTCTCATCCATTATTTTCTGCTCTTTTGCCATGTCTCCCCCTATTTGTCATTTCACTAATAAAGTAATCTCAGGTTTTTTAAACTCTTCATGTGAGACATTTTCCTGGTGTTTGCTCGTCCTCAGTGTCCTTCCTTCAAACACCACACAGAAAGCAAGTGGAGTGCCTCTGAGCTGGGATGTGCTGTCAGTCAGTCTGAAACAAGAGTGGAAGTGGGGAAAAATGGGGGAAACAACCCATGTAAGAAAGAAGTTGGGAGACCGGAAAGACAGAAGAGTCTACGTTTCACTATTTTCTAAAATCACTGGGTACAAAGGCATGTGCTAGGAGCAGCATCCAACTACAAGATGTGGATGGCAGCATTGTGAGTAATCAGAGAATCACAGAATAAGCTGAGTTGGAGGGGACCCACAAAGATTTTCATGTCCAACTCCTGGCCCTGCACAGGACCATCCCCAAGAGTCACATCATGTGCTCCAGAGTATTGTGCAAATGCTTCCTGAACTCTGGCAGGCTTGGTGCTGTGATGATGGAGACATACAGAAGGTTTTAACAAACATCCCTGGAAAGCACCCATCTTGCATCACATTGTGATGCTGAAGTGCTTTCAGTAAATGGAAAGGACATAAAACATTTTAAAAATCAACAGGTCCAAGAGTTCCCAGAGATCTGTCCAATAAAGTTTCTCAACAGCTGATACTAATTTTTTTTATAAGTCTGGTAATGCTGAGGAAATTCCAAGAGATTGAAGGAGTCAGAGTCTAAATGGGAGTGATAGCAGGATTACCCCTAGTAGCCATGGGTTGCTTGGTCTGAGAACCCCAGGGAAAATACAGAGGGTTTCCTCTCATCTGTTTCATCTTAAGGATACTCTGGCTTTAGCTGTTCTCCAGTGCCAGCTAACACGTAGAAAGAAGTCTAGTCAAAAAGGCTTCCTCTTCCTAGCACATGAGATAAATAGGACTGTGATTGACTCTCATGGCATTGCCCAGGTAGAACACAGTATTTCAGTAAAAGTCAGCTCTTGAGGAGCAAACAGCAGCAAAGGGACCTCAAAACCATTGTTATGAATGGGGAAAATCACTACTAATTGAGGGAGTTTCCAAAATGTCTGCAATGACAGAGTCAGGACTGTTTTGTATTCTCATCAAGGACCTAAAATCTAAAGTAGTACTGACAGTACTAGCAGATGCCAACATCTGTAGATAAGTAAGTACCTACAAGGATGTGACCATCAGAGCAGTGTGGATTCCACAGCCCCTTGTTAGAACAAAACAGGATTAAAGTACAGCCAAACCGAAAGGTCATCGTCAGGAGAGAGGGAATGCAAGGAGTACTTCAAACAGAGGAATGTCTTCTGGAAAGTCACAGACCCAAAGAGGATTGAGAATTGCTGAGCAGAAACTCCCAGGACATTTGGTTGCAACAAGAGCTGATGAATGTCTGGGATGTATAAACAGGAGTAAGGAAGTTTACTGCTTACTTATGCTTTGAGGTGTGAGAAAGAAGCCTTCCAGAGACAACATAAAAGGCTCAGTCATTTTTGCTATTCAGAAAGATCCCTTGTAGTGCAAAAGTATTTGTGAAGATGTTAATGTCATTATGTAGATTTGCCAGAGCTAGGGCTGACCTATCTAGCCCAGACAGTGATAGTGGGGGGATTAGAGCAGCATGTGGCCCAGCATGGGCTGCAAACCTCACCTCTGTCCCTGCATCCTCAGCTGACTCAACCCTGCTGAGAGGACACTGCAGCCAGGAGCCCTGAGACCCCTCTCTGCTCACCTGTGCCAGCAATCCAGAGGCAACCTGGTGCCAGAAAAGGATTTTTTCAGACAGAGAACTTATTTGGGGCAAAGCTTCTCTCATGAAGCAGAAGAAAAGTAGGACCTGAAAATGGATGGATCTGCCAGACACTTTAGAAATGAAGCAGGATTTATTTTAAAACAAGGTTGTGTAATCACTTGAAGGAACTGCAAAAAGCGGGGGTTCCTCCAGGAATAAGAAGCCCTTCTCGAAAGCGTGATTCAGCCAAATCTTCATCACTGGCTCAAGATGCAAGTAACAGGAATAAACAGGACTAATACACTCCCCTCATCCTAACCCTAATTTCCACCTTCTCATCAAAAACACTGATGACTGGATCCACGAGAGGCCTCACCACCAGTTCAGTTGCTGTGGTAATTATTGCACTTGTATGACAGGACCTCTGAGTCCCCCAGGTACTGTGCCAAGTGATGCATAACAGACAGGCCCTCCATAGGTGTTTTTCCTGAGACTTGGCTCCACAGCATTGCTGAACTGTGGCTGATCTCAGACGGAAATGAGGAGGCAGAACTGCAGAGTTTAGGGTAACTGGAAGATAACCAGGAAATCCAGACTCTCACAAGTTTCAGTCTTAATGATCACATTTAGATAGTTCACATATTCCCCTTAAAGCAAAAGAGGAAAAAGAAATTGCAAAACATTTGTGATTATTATGTTAAATGTAACTGTGGCAAGAAGTGAAACCAGAGCAGAACAAGGTGGTTTTGGAGGCCACAACAGGGCAGCTGCAGGCTGGCCCAGGGCAACCTGACTTCCCTTCATGTGGGGGCTCTCATTGAGAGCCTGTGCCAGCCCACCCTCGTGCTGCTGATGGGATCTGACAAGGTCACAGCTCACGCAGCCTGGCTCCAGATGAATGCCCTAAGGAGGGAGCCAGCAGGACTCCCTCTCTTCCGCCAGACACTTCTGCATGTCACCTTTGGCACAAGAGCTTTCTTCCTTGCAGTTGCTGCTCCAAAACAGGGCAGTCAAACCCTTTTGTCCTTTATCTGCCTCTTTATCACTCTGAATGGTTATGGGGAGATGCAGCTTGGATGGAGGATTCTGTGTGCAGGAACATCCCTGCTAGCAGCACGAGCTGCATGGATATCTTCAAGGACAGTGGTACTTCTCTTTAGCTGCACTACACAGGCTAATTAAACAGAGAGGGGCTGCTCTGGTGTTGACACAGAGAGCATTACACATACAAGATGCATGTAACAGTCAGCATTTCTCTGTCTCTTCTTAATCCCTGTGGGTCCTCTTTCTGAGAGGTCACAATATTCTCAGTAGAGGGAGAGGAGGTTGTCAGGGGAAGCTGGCAAAGCACATGTTCCTGAGAGGTGGAGAGAGGCTTGGTGGGAATACTCCTTCAAAGAGCAGCCTCACTGCTAAAGAAGATGATGTTCTATGTACCTTTTCTTTCCAAGATGGCATTTTCCTAAGAGAGTGGTTGTTAACACGTGGGCATTGAGCTTACTGTTATCTGTAAAGACAGCACATCACTCATGGTCAGCATCATCCACGTCAGCTGAACCATTTCCCTCATCTCAGACAAGAGTCTCTGGATGGATTCTCCTGGACATCTGGCCATGTTCCTCTCTCACAGGAACTCCTCCTTCTCCCAACTGCAGGGAGCATGGGAAGGACAAACCAAGCTGTTGAGAAACCTAATCCAGCCATGTACAAACCCTTCCCATCAGCATAACCTGGGCTCCATGAGGACACGGGTCTCTGGATGATGCATCCAGGCAGCTTCCAAAGAAAGCCCAAAGCTGGTGAGAATCACATGTGCAACCAAAAATCAGGCCAGTTCTGGACCTGCTGCACCCATGAATCAGGCAGACTCAACACTGCAAAGACGCATTCGCAGTCAAGTCCTTCCAGGTGTTCTCCTTACCCATCTTCCCTGCCTGCAGATTTTTACACACAAGACTTTACACTGGGACTAAAGAAGCCATTAGATGCCCAAAGGACAGCAAGTTCAGCTGAGTGTCTTGTGGCCAAGAAAAGAGCCACACTGTATACTCCCTGAAGGCTTTGTGGAGTGGTCAGGCACTTCTCACTTGCATCAAGCAGGGCAAAGCTGCCAGAGCAAAGGAAACCTGGCAGAGGTACTTGCTCTCCACCTCAGTCTGGGGCCAAGAAAGCAGCTCAGGTGCAGCAGCCTCAGTACTCCTCCACAGCCTTGACTCTGAGGCTCCCTCCTGATCTGCGTGTATCCCCAGGAGAGATGGATCCTCTCACTGTCTCCATGGCAGATGTCCAGGCCACAGAGCAGAGAAGGGCTGTGGCCAGGGAAGGATGGGGAGAAAGTGGAATAGTAAGTGAAGAGCATGACAGCTGTAGAGAGGACAATTCCAATCACCACAGCCATGCAGGACACGAACGCAGAATTCCCCCACCTTTCTCTCCCCATGTCAGAAAGCTTAAGAACTTCAGAGGATTTATTTTACAACACAGATGAAAAGCTTTGGATTTCACAAGAGCAATGAGAAAAACTGTTTAACGCTTAAAATGCCAGCATTTCTAGGCCAGTGGCACAAGAGAAGGAGAACAACATCTGTGGCTCCACTGGATACTGCTCCTCAGTGCAGACTGATTATGGGACCATGCTAACTGGTCACTCCAACTGGACTGCAGAAGGACAGGATGGGAGAAGTGTCTCCTTTAACCCTGGCCATGAAATTCCTGCTCCTTAGGGGAGAATTGGAGAGCGAGTCACATCCTCTGTGTCACCCCACATCCTGCCCACACTCCAGACACACAGGGAAACTGTCACCATGCCACAGCCCTGGCCTCCAGGGCCCCTCCTCCCTGCCTGGGCACAGGACTCACTGCAGCAGCCAGGCGAGGAGATGGTAGAGCACGCACACAGAGACACACACACACACACACACACAGACACACACA
>VZRX01017906.1:55638-100995 GCA_013398075.1 Notiomystis cincta | reverse complement strand
CACAGACACACACACACACACACACAGACACACACACACTCACTCAGACACACACACACACAGACACACACACACACTTACACACACTCACAGACACACACACTCACAGACACACACACTCACAGACACACACACACTCACAGACACACACACACTCCACACACACACTCACACACACACACACGCACACTCTCACACTCACATACACGGCTCCTCCACTCACACCCAGCTGGAGCAGAGGCATCATCCATCCCATCTCTGAGCCACACTGCACAGCAGCCCTCAGATGGCAGAGGCACACACACATCTTTGTGCTGTACCACTTGCTGAGGATGAAGGTTTCCTAATCTGGGAACTTGGGACACTGTGGGAGAAGAGCAGCAGCAGCACACACCCCAGCAGCCTGCTGTTCCTGGGGTCTGCAAGCAGAGGAGGGCACAGCACGTGGGAAACCCTTCAGCAGTGTCAAGCTGGCACAACTGGCCAAAACTATTTGTCCTTTGGCAGAACCAGGAAGACAAATAGGTTGAACCCTTCACAAAGCCTTTTTGGTCTCCATCATGCCAAAGGGGGATCTAGGAAAGCTGTAAGACCCATGGCATTCACACCTAACCCCAGACAGTGATCACAGAGCTGAGTGTGATAATCTAAATGCTGCAAGCACAGCATGGGAGCCTGCTAAGGCAAGGCCAACAGCACGCTGGGGTTTAAGTATTCACTGGAAGACATGACATGCATCCCCTGGGACAAGCTTGTCTTCTGCTGCAGAAAGAAGTGAAGCAACTCTCTTCTACTCAGGCTTTCCCTCCCACTAAGAACCCCCCATGGAGAAGGAGGAAGAGTGGCTGGGGTGCAGCAAATGCCTAACATTCCGGCTCTGGGGAAGCCACATTCCCTCTCTCCCACCCCCACTGCCTTTCCTGCAAAGCAAAGTCTGATGCTTTCCTGCACACATTTACCCCAGCCTTGGCTACCTTGCTTCATCAGGATTTAAGTCTGTGATTTACAAGAGATGTGAGACTCTTAGAGAGGCTCTGGTCTAGAACTGCCCCTCAGCCTTTCCCTGGAAATCCCTGTTTCTTCAGATAATGGCAAAATCATGGACAGGTGGAGCTGGACAAAACTGGCAGTTTTCTGATGGGTGCTACTTGCTGAGACGTGCATCTCTGGGCATCTCCTTTCCAGCCTCCCATTCCCATCAGTTCCTTCAGGCTCCTCAGTGGCTACTCCTGTTGCAAGAGGCCGGGAGGTTCCTCCTGACAGAGGAGAGGGCATAAAGGCTCTGGTGAAATGGCCCTTTGGGAAACCCTGGCATTCATCTGATAAGATACAGACGGCCCAGACTTCCAGGAGCAGCAGGTTAATCAGTTAATGGCTGAAGGATGCTGGGCGATGCTGCGGGGCAGCCCCAGCCGCACGGCCCGGGGGCAGCCACTCCTTCCTCTCTGGGGCCAGATCTGGGAAAACATCTGTTCTGATAAAGAAAGTGCTTCACCAGGGAGGGGGCAGGCCCCAGCCCATCAGCTGCTCCAGCCCAGCGAGCACGGGCTGCTCCGGGGCGCTGCTAGCTCCCCCTCCGCACCCATGACTCGAAAGGCCAGACACTGGGGTTAATGGCCTGGAAACCATCTGGGGCTGGCGGGGGCAGATGTGTCATGCCCCAAACGGGAGGCTTTCAGACCTCAGCCGCAGATGTCGAGAAGGCCCCGTCACCCCATAGTGCCTGCCGTGCCCCCTGCCAATGCCAGGGGCACCCACTATCACCCACGGGTCCAGAAAGGGCCGCCCTGGCCTCGCACCCATCTGCCCCTCACAACCAAAAGCATCACCAGGCTGGGCTGGAAATCCGTGTATGCTCAGGCAAGAAAAAGGGCACAGAGAATTTCGGGGCGTCTGGGCTGTGCACGGCCAGTGGCCCCGCGCACTCAGTCACTCGCTGCCCGCGACAGCACCGTGCCCGCACGGCTGTGTGCTCACCGGGGAGGGCAGCGGGACCGGAGCCCGCGGCTCACAGGTACGGTCCGGCCCCGGGCAGCCGC
The DNA here is from genome assembly GCA_013398075.1 of Notiomystis cincta. Taxonomy (NCBI): domain Eukaryota; kingdom Metazoa; phylum Chordata; class Aves; order Passeriformes; family Notiomystidae; genus Notiomystis; species Notiomystis cincta. The sequence goes on along the minus strand of VZRX01017906.1, from coordinate 98,956 downwards.
TCTGCCCGCCGGCGTGACGGTGACTGGGCAGCGGCACCGCGGGGCAGGGGACTCCCGCCGCACGCTGCCCGCCTGCTCGCCGGCCCGGTGCCTCGCAGACCAGCCGCTCTGTGACACGCACACGCAGGCAGGAGCAGGCTCCGGACCCTGAAGTCGTTCCAGAGGATTAAGGAGCCGGCTCTGGGCAGCCATGACTATCATGCGACAAACCCTCTCCTCCCGCAAGCAGCCCTCGGTCGGCATTGCCGGCACAGCACATCGGTCGGGCTCCGGCTCCCGCAACCCCTTCAACCCCTCGCACGGGCTGCGCGGTGCCGCGCCGGGCTGGGGAGCGCTCGGGGACAAAACCCTCCGCATCCCATCGCTCCAGAGAAAGTGCAACCGGGACCGCCTCGGCCAGGGGGCAGCGGGGGCGCGGCGAGGCCCGCGGGAAGCGCAGCGTCCTACGGCCCCGGGTCGCTCCTGGCCCGGGGCACGGCACCCCCGATGCCNCGTTTAGGAGCGGGATGAGACGGGGTGGGAAGAGGCGCGGATCTCGAGAGGAGGGTGATGAGAAGGGTTGGGGTGGGGGAGGCCCGAGCGGCCGGTGCCACCCACGGACACGCGGCGGGGACGGGGCACAACTGCTGTACACAGCCACAGGAGCCAAGTGCGGACCTTTGTAAGGGCGACTGATGTCATCCAGAATAGCAAACATTTCGGGTTTGGGGTTCCTTCAGCAGACCATCATAGCATGATGCAGTGAGAGAGACCGTTAACAGGAATCCTGATAGAGCTTCAAAATGATTTCTCTGAGATCTGGAACAGCTGACAAAGAGCAAGAGTCTGGGCAAAGTTTCTCCAGAATATAGTTCAAAGATACATCTCGATCACAGATCAAAGTGCAGCCAGATTATAGTTCACAGGTGTCTCTGAAGGTGTTTCTTTCAATCAGAAATTATTTCTTTATTCTGAAAGAAAGGAAATCTAATGGAAGGGTGTGGATGAAGGGGTTTTTTATTTATTATTATTATTATTATTACTTTGGTCAATAATGGGAGGGATTTTAACTACTTAAAACACAGAGAGGGTTCTGAGGTAGATGGCAATATCTTGTTCGACATCCACTACTGGAGAGAGTCACACCTAGGCCACTCTCTAACCTGTGACAACCACTCCCACCACTCTTCCACTTTCAGTATCTGGGCCTTATGGTAGTTTCCTGGTATATGAGTCACTGTCAATGTGTCCTTCCATTTTGATACCGAGTTATTGAGAGCTATCCTGAGCGTGACTATCCAGGCTCTTTTGTACTTGGGCTGGATTAGTGTAATCTACACCACTTTCCCTGTCTTACGAAAACATCATGCAAGACAGTGCCAGAAGCCTAACTGCAGTCCTTATCTCACATCTAATACTTCTGTCTGCAAGGCCAATCACTGTGTCAGAGAAGGGGATTAGATCTACTCACAGTGTCCTTGACAGTCCTCCTTAGGGCCACACATTTGTTGCCAGGCTGTTGCTGCCACAGCCAGCTTTCTCCTCATGGGAGGAGAGGGGATTCCCGCTGATGCTGTTTCTGCAGACAGTTTTGGCTGTTAAGCTTCTCAGTTCTGGCTGGTCACCAGGGGGCCGTGGAGCTCCTCACAACCGCGGGAAAGTTGAGGAGAACACTTCTTTCTCGTCTATCTGCCTGCCTGCCAGCGAGTCTCCACCAGCAGGCATCTCCACCACCAGACATCCCCTCCCAGACTTCTCCAGAGAAACTTTGGCCATGGTTCCTGTCATCCAGGGTAGGAGGGAAGGATACAACCTTTCAAAAAGGCGAGATTTTTAGCATTAATGCTATTGTTGACTGACACTTTCCAAGAGGAAAGTAAAAGGTGTCTTGACCCAGTCCTTAGAACAAAGTAACTTTCCAACTCTCCAGTCAATAAACATTGGATTCCCCAAATGGAGCATCAGTGACAGATGCTGTAAGCCCTGTACTCTATCAGCCTAGTAGAAAAGCTGCCAAGAATCTTGACAAGAAACTTACACCTGAAATTTGTTCCTTTCTGTTACAGGATTAAAGCACTAGTCCTGCATTTGTACAACCCACTTGGAAACTGCATTGTCTGAAGTGTTTCCTAGCTGGCTTTAGGTGCTGCTCCCGGCAAGGGGTGGCTGTGACCATCTCCTTCTTCACAGAGCTTTGATGAGCAGGTGATTGCTGACTCGCTATCACATGAGCCCCACTGTGCAGGACAAGCCCAGGACCCCTCTCCAGCCCATCAGCTCCCTCCCCCAGCAACCTCGGGCTGCCTCCTGCCCCAAACCTGGCCCAGTGGTGCTGCCCGTGTGTTTGGCAGCAATGTCAGCAACCCAACGAGCTCCCAACCCTCCTTTCAGCCCAGCTGCAGACAGCACAAGAACCAGGATGCCCTGGCTGTTCTCCTCTGCTTGTCAGCAGAGTGCTGGGCTCTGGGAGAGGAGAGCCAGGGCAGGCAGGTGCTGGTGGGTGTGAGCAGTGAGCTATCCCTGCATCCGTGAAAGGAGCAATCCTGTGGTGCTGCAGGCAGCAGGGCCCCGCGCCCAGCGTGGCAGCAGCAGACAGTGAGTCAGCTTCCTGCTGGGCTTTCCACACTGAGGGAAGGTCGGCAGAGGACTGGCAGGAACAAGCTGAGGCAGGAATTCCTCCTGGACTCCAGACAATATCTTAATTTCCTCTTGTGCCACGGGTCTGGCATGTTGCTGGCAGGCAGGCAGGCCCGCATGGCCCGCTGTGGGCGGGAAGCATCTGACATATTTGCTCTCCCATTGCCTGCGAGGGGACGAGCTGTGACACCTTGGCTGCAGGTCCCACTTCCTCAATGGCTCATCAGAACTGTGCCTGTAGGGTGGAGGACTGATTTCCTCCACTGTCATCCCTGGGATGATCTCATTTGGGAGAGTCAGCAGCAGAGGCAGGATACCTTGGACCAGACGAGGGCACAGGGAGGCACAGATGCAGAAGGAGGGCACCTGTGCTCTGCTGTGCATTGCCATCATCACAGCCCCCACTGCCAGGCCTTGCTGCTTTGCTAGGCCAGCCAAATCCCCCCTTGCCCAAAGCACAGGACAGCCAGGAATGTGTTCACCAAAGGCAGAGAACTACTGAGAACAGCAGCCAAAAATCAAGCATGCCACCCATTGCCAGGCCCTGGCAGACCAGAGATGCTGAGGCACCCTCCTAACACAGGCTGCATGCATGCAAGAGGAAGGGGACACACAGAACATGCAGTAGGGTGCAAAATGATCCCACAGTTCTGGCCCTCTCCTTGTTCCAGTTTCACAATTCCTTGAAATCAGCTTATAAATCAATACTTGAAAAGGGCAGGTCCTCCCTTCTCCCATTCCCAGACTGTGGGTAGCCCAGCTACAGCTCAGACTTGGTCAGTCTGGCCAGGCCAGCTCAGGCTTGAACTCAGCTCATGAAGCTGTGGACCTCTCCTCCAGCCCCATCCCCTGCAAAGTGATGACGGTGATGATCAAAGCTCTGCCGAAGCTCTCCCTGCCCGGGACTGCTCTGAGGCTCTGTGACAGGAATTAGCCCAAGCTCCTTGGGGACAGGATCATGTTTGTACCAGATGTGTCTCTGTTCCAGAGGAATGTGATTAAGGATGTCTGGAGTGGCTTTCACAGGGTCACACCAAGCACTGCGGCACCTGCTCCCCCTGAGAGCAGGAGCGTGAGGGGGAGTCCTCCTTCTCACAGGAGGGCTGGGGAGGGTTTATTTGTCTTCAGCCACCAGCAGCAAGCCTGTCTCACTGCAGCACAGTGCTACTTCTGCACACTACAGAGCTCAAGCCAAGGACAGCTACACCATTGCTTAGTCTGATCACAGTGGGAAAAGCTTCTTATCCCATGCAGGCACAGGAATGCCCTCCAGGGCTGCCCTTTCTCTGTAGGTCAGGAAAACAGGATGTTGTCTTCGTTTTCAGCCTGAGCACAAAAGCAGATCACTGGAGCAGATGGGCCCAGAGGGTGGATGCTGGGCACATCCACCCCACTGTGACCATGTGCCACCCCTTGGCCTCTGAAGCACCATCCTGAGCTGCACCACTGGGGCCAGCACTACAGCTGGGACTTTTTCCCAGCCCCATCTGCCCTTGGCTGTGCTGATGAACCAAACCCATAATCAGGTATCTCCAACTTTCTCTTCAGATAGCGGTACTGGACTTGTTCCTTCAGCCCAACCCTTCCTTCCTTTCCCTTCCACATCCCAGGCCACACATCCAGCTCCTGGCAGTGACAAGCTGAGGTTCCCTGCCACTGCTCCCTTTGTGTTGCTGCTGGTTTGCTTGGGGCCACAACATATCTGTATGTGGCTTTTACACCTCGGCCATGAGAAATGCAGTCCCAGTGTCGAGACTGCTGAATGAGGGAGCTGAGCTGCACCAGGCTATAATTGCAGTAGGAGCATGTGGGGAGAGGCCAGCCGAGCGCATCCACCTCATTTCCTCTCCTATTAAGTCTGCCCTGCTTTTGTTTGACCCAGACCAAACCTTGCTATTAATGGCACAATGCTGTGGAGGTCACAGATGATTCTGCTGCAAGCAGCCTTGTGGATTGTGCTCGACTAAATGCATAAGCAGGGCTTTGCTTGCAGACAGCATTACTATGTGATTCACGCTGTAGAAAGTATGTCAGGCAGCTGTGGTGTAGGCAATTCCCAGACTGGGCTGTTTTGCCAGGGGAGCTCTTTGTCTCCATCTGCAACCAGCAACTCAGGCAAGCAAGCAAGGAGGTTAAATGGTGTCATATCACTACCCCTGGCTGTGGCTGAGCTCTGCTGATGGGTGCTGGTAGCCTGAGCCACGCACGTTTCCTCTTCCTCATCTCGCCTGCACAGCTTCAGCTTGCAAAATCATTTTTGTGCTGAAGGAGAGAGCTCTTCTCGCTGTGCACCTGCAGCCAAACTGATGCCAGTCCCTGCCCTGTTTTGTTGTGCTTGTCCCTTGTAAGTCCCCAGAGGCAACCTGAAATGCTGTGCTCCTGGACTAGCAAAGCACACAAGCAGGCGAGGCTGTGCTAACACCTCCAGGGCTGGAAAGGGAGTGTAGCCCCAGTTCAGAGCACCAGTAGCTGGCCCCAGCATCTGGCCATCTGGCTTTGCTGAGGAATAGCCTGGCACAGCAGGAGGCAGCCACTCCCCAGCCTCTCCCAGCCCCAGTGAGGTTGCTGTACTGTGTGCTGGAGAGGGGGAGGACATCCTCCAGGGACACTAGGCTGATGGATGAAGGAAATCATCCAGCTGGACTCCTGCAGCAGAGATCACAAGTTCCCCCCTTCTCTGCAGAAATCATGTGAGGAGGATTACCCTCCCGTCCTGCTCAATGACAAGATCACATCTGGCAGCCCAGGGGGTCACAGAACAAAGTGCCAGGAGAGATGGGGGCTGCTGTGCAGTGATGATGCTCAGCACTTCTCCTTATTCTGACTCCTGCATGGCCCTGTCTGAGCCAAGGAGGACACTTGTGGGTGCCAGCCCACCTCCTTGCTACTCCTTGAAGGGAGGAAGTTTGGCAGTCACATTTCAGCACTCAGGCTGAGCCTCCCCTGTCCACACCTCACAGCAGCACTGCCCCTCTCTGCATGGAGCTCATGTGAGCCATCTCTGCAGAGCAAGACACAGCAGCTTGTGACCAGGTGCGTCCCAGCCAAAAGTATGCACCTGGACAGGGGAACCTTGCACAGGCACAGAAGAATTGTCCCAGAAGTGCCTCAATCACTTCTGCAAAGAGTCCCTTTGGGGACCAGTCCCAGCACAGGCACCCCAGAGAGCCAGAGGGCTGGAGAGCCTTGAGGGAATGATGCACTGGGAGGGATGGGGCAGGGGCACAGGGCAGCAGGCAGGAAGCAAAGCTCCCAATGCAAAGGAGTGAAGGCCAGGAGAACTCACCAGTATTGAAGAAACATGCTGTCCAAGCCTGTGCCCAGGATTCAGAAATGCCTTCTAGAGAAGTCTCCTTTGTGAAGACCTGTGTGAGGGACAGGAGCTGGACGGAGATTGATCTCTGCCCTATAATTCCAAGGCAATGTCTGTGGGCCTGGCAACTGCCTCTGGGAAAGGCTGGCTGCAGCACGAGGGACATGTCCAAACCTGCTGTTCCCAGGGGGAGGAAGGTTTGTGTCCCTGCCTGAGGAGGGCAGGTTCTCCCCTGGTGGTCAGCAGGGCCCTGCTCAGCCCTTTCTTCTCTCCCTGGTGCTTCTCCTGAGGCCAGTGAGTCCCTTCTTTGGAGTGACATCAAGGGGAGGTGGATGGAGGGTGGGAGACAGAGAGCACGGGGCTGGGGCCATGGCAGGGATGTGCAGAGTTGTCAGTGCTCAGCAGTGCTTGCTGAGGGTAGTCCTTGGCATCAACAACAAGCAGGACCCCAGCACCCCTGAGCTGGGGCTGCTCTTGGGGCTTCACACACAACCATTGCCCTGCTCAGCATCAGCTCTGCTCTCCCCAAAATGGTGCAACTCACCTCTGAACAAACCCACGTGTGTTGGGGATTGCAAACAGGAGCCGCTCTCACTCCTGCCAGTGTGAGGAACGCACTGTGCTGCTGCCTCCTGCCAGTGTTACCTGCTCCACACACCCCAAACCCTTCCTCATGGGGAAGAGGAAAACAGGTTTTCAATTTATTTTAATGAAGTTCGAGTGCCTGAAAAGCAGACACAAAAGCCCATGCAAGGACTTTCAGATACACAGAGAGAGGGGAATCTTTGCCACTGGTGCTTGTCCGCAGTTTTGCTGTAGAGATGGTTTTAGCTAGCAGTTTCCTTAACTTCCCAGCCACATGGCCATGTGAATGGGTGCCAGTGGTATCTGACAACAGAGATGTGCCAGCCCCTCCTGACTACAGAGAACAAAAATAACTGGAGAAGATAACTTGAGTGTACTTGAACCCAGGTGGCAGAAACAGAAACCCAAACAGCTTCCTTAAACAATACAGTTGTTTAAAATAATAAAGTTGATAATTTTGGGAATGGACCTTCTATTTTTAAGTCTCTGGACAGGCTTACTTTTGTAAAGATAAACCTTTTCTCATACAGCAAAGACAGAGAAACTTCTGGTAGGAGTGCAGTCCTGGTCTGGCCTAAGTGAGTCCCCCATCAGGGAGCAAGTGAACACTTGCCCCATCCCAGAGCACCCCTTGGAGAACTGGGGGCCTGCAGACACCCAGGGTATTCTCCCCAGTCCCAGCACAGGAGCATCCCCTGAGTCTGCAGGCAGCCTCTCAGCTACTCTCCCTGCACTGCAGCAGCATTTTGTGATCCAGCATGCTCCTGGTGTGGCAGCACCCAGCAGCATCTCCCTCCTCCTCTGGTCTGACTGAAGTGGGGGTACCCCATGGAGTGCACCCCTTGCAGCCCCTTTACTCCTCCTTAGCCCATCCCTGTTGCCCTCCTCTCCATCCACCTGCTGTCTCTTCTCTGGCAGAGCAACCAGGACCAACTCCTCCAAGCTGGACAGATGTCCCACTCTTTGAGCAGCACACCAGCCTTTGGTAGAACTGATTGCTGACTGAGTCCACATGTGTGACCCACACCAGAGCCTCTGCAGCAATCCTGCCTACATTGCATCATGGTGCAGTGTGTTTTCCAGCACATCCAGGGCCCAGGACCATGTGGATGAGCTGTGATCCTGGTCGACGCTTCTCCATCACTGTGGCCACCCATGGAGGCCCTCTACTCTGCCCTCGAAGGGGAGATCAGCACCTTTGTAAGGCACATGCAGCGGTGCCAGGAGAGCTTGGACCTGCACAGCCTGTACCATGTGCTGCTGCTGCTGCTGCCACGGAGCCCCTCGGGGCAGGTGGAGAGCTGGGAGCACCTGCAGAGGCTTGCCCACTGCCAGCCTGGCTCAGCCAGCCCCGATGTGGCCAGCAGCTACATGGACTGGCTGGCCTCCTACCTGCAGCACCTGAGCACACTGAAGGAGAGGTTTGATGCCAGGGTGGTGGTCCCTCTCTGTGAGAACTTATACATGCACGAGGAGCCGGCTGCCTGCCCTACCCAGCAGTCCTCCTGGCATCCATTCCCCACCTGGCCACACAGCTCTTTGCCCACCAGTGTAACTGGGGGCTGCTGCTGCAGGGGGGGACCCTCAGCGAGAGGGTCTTCAGCCCCCAGAGCTTGCATGACTTGTGTGGCTTTGCTGATGTGGGGCCCTTTGTGAAAGTCTTGAGGCTGGTCCCTGATGTCTTTCACCAGAGTCTGGCAGATCTTGCCCAGAGGTGGGTCTCTCTTCACCACAACAGGTACAGCTGCTCCCTACCACCATCAGCACCGCTGCCACCATCACTGCCGCTGCAGCCACATGCATGGAGCAGAGCAGGGCTGGCTCCCGGCACTGTACTGCCCCCTCCATGCGGCAGGGCCCCCCAACAGCCCAGCTCTCCCCTGGGCTTGCCCAACCCCATGATCCCGCTGCAGCCCTCAGGCAGCAGTGCTGGGGTGCTGTGAGCCCAGCTGCAGGAGAGCCAGGAGGAGCTGCAGGAGAGCCAGGAGGAGCTGCAGGCCTTGCTGCACCGCAGGGAGCGGGCGGCCGCCCTTCGTGCCCAGGTCCGTCGTGTTTCCCAGCGCATCCGCCTCCTGCAGCAGCGGAGGCAAAGCTCAGGGATGGCTGTGGGGGCTCGCCAGCGTGAGGCTGCCCTGGCCAAGGAGTGGCAGAAGAGTCTGGAGCTAGAGGAGTACCACCACAGCATCCTGGAGGCTGACTGGCTGCTGGAGCTGGAGGTCAGGCCCATCCTCATCCGGAGGATTGATGGTAAAGGGAATGTGTTGCTCTGCTTGCCCTCCCTGATCTGCAAACCAGGGTGGGTGGGGGCACTGCTGCAGTCCGGGGTGCTGCACAGGAAGGGCCAGACATCCAGGTGGGGATGTGAATCTTGTGGGACTGGGTACGGCCATAATCTCTCCAGTCCAAACCAATGGCCTACTGGGCAGCCACAGACATGCAGATGTGAGGAAGGAGAGCTGAGGAGTGGGGAATGGGAGAGGGAGTGTTTCCTAACGTGGCAGAGGAGCCTGTGGGTCATGGATACTCCCATCCAGCCCCACTGAATGCTCAGAAGAATTGCACCCACACTGCTTCCTCTCTGGCAGATTCAGCAGCGCTGCCAGGCCCTGGAGAGGGTGCTGCAAAGCCAAGCACTGCCTGCCCCACAGCACACCCGGCTCAGAAACTTGACAGCCACCACCTGTGTAGCTGGGCAGGCTCAGCCCTCTACCTCTGCCTCAGCAGCCAGCCCCTGGAGCAGACAGTGACTGACCATGGGCAGTGGGACTTCCACCTACTCCCAGCAGCAGCACCTGGGAGAGCACGACCCAACGCCATCAGCATGAGCTGCAAGCACCCAGCAGCTCACAGGGACCTGGCTCAGTTCTTGCCTGGGAAAAAAGCATGGAAAGAACAAGTTTAATGAGATGTTTCTTTTGTGCTCAGCCCATGGCCCTGCCATTCAGCGTGTGGCTACAGTCTGCACAAGGAGATGGGCACTGAGTGCTGCCGAGCACACAGGCACGAGCATGCACATGTATATGGATGAAACAGGTAGGAGAATGAATTTCTGGTTAAACATGAGGCTCAGCCTCCTGTTTCCAGCAGTCAGTGTGGAGGCTGAGTCCACACTAACCAGTCTGCTTGCTGCTGCTGATAGAAAGCCCATCTCCATGCCGGTAGTGCGTAACATGGTGACAGTCCTTGCTCCAGCTGGTGCTTGCTACCTTGCTGGCTGTGGTGGGCAAGAAGTTTTGTGTTGGGGAATTTCAATTTCTTGCCATTGGCAATAAAACCAAAAGTATAGAGCCAGAGGCACAGTTCCTGTGAAGAGTTTATTGGTGTAGCTGTTTCCACTACAGTCAGAGGAGTCACAATGCACAGAAACAACAGGCCTCCTACACTACACAGGGAGGACAGGACACACACAGCCACAGACACACAGAGACACTCGTCTCTCCGCCCCGGGCCCTGTGGGCGGGCCAGGCTGTGGGCAGGACCTGCTGCAGGGGAGGCTTCTTTCTCTGATGGGATATTTCTGCAGCCTCCCGAGGAAGGCATTGGACCCTCCCAGTAATGAAGCACCCACCATCTCTCGCAGGAGCCAGGCTGGTAAGCGGGAATGGGGGCAGCATCTTCTCCCAAATCCAGTGGTAAAATGAGCATCCCAGCTTCCTCCAGAAGACCAGTCCAGCTCTGACCATCCGGAAGAGGTTGGGGTGCCTTTCTCTTGTGGCACTACCCTTGGAGTTTCCAGGGGCAGAAAGGGCACCATGGAACAGTTTCTGGGCCAGCGCTGAACAAAGGCTGCCAGCTCAGGCAGACCCCAGGGAACAGCTCTGTCAGGTGGAAAGGTGTGATACACAGCAAGTGCCACCTGAACATGAGGAAGAACGTTACTGTGAGAGTGACTAGCACTGGAACAGGTTGCCCAGAGAGGTTGTGGAGTCTCCCTCACTGGAGATATTGCAGAACTGTCTGGATACAATCCTGTGCCATGTGCTCTGACATGACTCTGCTTGGGCAGGGAGGCTGGACCAGATGACCCACTGTGGTTTCTTCCAATCTGACCCATTATGAGATTCTGTGGAACTGCCCAGAGGTGACGGGGGCTGAGTGCTGGGCACCCTGAATGGTGCTCCCTCCCACCTGGAGGGCACCACTGGATGTAAAAGGCGATCTCAGTATGGCAGCAAAATTTGGGCTGGGGTTTCAGTGTCTTCCTTGTAGGCTTGCAGGGAGCCAGACTCACTGTTGATCACTGCACAGGGAAAGGGAGGGGACCCAAAGGACTGTTTTGTGCTCCAGTACTACATTTCTTGTATAGCTTCTTAAACATGGTTTGTTCTCAAGGAGAGGAATGTGGGGATCAGGAACTGGGATACAGCCCTGTGATGAGTGTTTACCTCTGCAACCTCTGTGGAGGTGCAGAATGGCAAAGGACTCCTCTTAGTTCCTGCAAGAGGGCAAGCATTCAAGGCTTCAGGGTACCTGCTTGTCTCCAGCCTCCCCTCTCTGTGCAGTTTGCCTGGAAGTAAGGTTGGGAAAATTGAGAGGCCAAGCAGTCTCTTCCATGTCAAGCAAGAGCTGAAGAGTCATGTGGGAAGGTGACTGGACAGAAGACTGTCTGGAGGACAGGGCCAGGGCGCCAGTCCCTCTTTGCCTGTCTGCCAGGCTGCAGCAGCCCCATAGGCCAGTAACTGTGGCAGAGGCCTGGTGTGTGCACTCCTAGAAGGGGGCAGAGGGAGCAGGAGCAAGGCATCTGCCAGCTGAGTAAGGAGATGGCTGGCCTGGGAGAAGAGGCAGCTTCTAGCCCATTCCTGTGAGTGCTCAGTGTCACCCAAGAGTCATGGCAGTGGAGGGGAATGCAGCAGTGGCACCAGCTGGCATGGTTCCCCTTCACCACCTGCAGACCAGGCACAGACTGCCTCCAGCAGGGAGGGGACAGACCCCTGACCCACGGGCACTCAGGACCCACACAGCTTTGGGATGTGAGAGCCATCTCTCAGCCCACCAGGTCCAAGAGGAGAGAGACTCACAGCCTCTGCTGAGCGAGCAATGGGGCAGCCAGAGCATCCTGCAGGGCTATGGAACAGCCATTCATTGGTCCAGGCAAGAGATGGTGTGACTCACGGCAGGTCTCCAGTTCGTTCTTGGGAGGGGTGAGCAGGCGTGGGCCGCCTGTGCCGCGCCAGGGGCAGCTCCCACATCACACAGGCATGTGCAGCTCGTTGTACTCATCTCGGCCATCCTCGTCGAAATTTGGCTCCGCATCCTCCGAGTCCAGCTGGGAAGAGGCAGAGACCAGGCTATGAAGGCCACAGCTGCCCCCAGCGTGGGGTCAAGCGTGGCACAGAGGGATCAGCACACAGCAACCCAGTCAGCTGTGCTGTGCTGGGAAAAGCAAAGCTCCTGATCCTTCCCCTCCCAACAAGCTTCTTCTTTAAACCCTCGTGGCCCATCCGTGCATCCCCAGCCCGATGCCCTTTCTAGTCTAACGCCTGGGGCTTTGGTCCAGCACTGCAGCTCCTTCCTCTCCCCCTGCTGGCAGCACTGACTTCTGGGTGTTGCTCCAGGCTCTTCTCCAACAAAATCTCAGGATGTTGACAGCAGCAGAGGAGCTGCCAGCTCTTGAAGAGCTGCCAGCACCCTGGCATTGTGGTTACAGGCTGAAGTGCCAACAACCACAGGCTCTGATGTGCTGCTGGGCTGTTCTTGCTGCTGGTTCAGTGGGGAATTGGTGTGTTTCTTGATGAATGAGCCATAAGATGGAAGGGGAAATCCTTATTCCAGGTCTCTGCCTGGTAGGAACCTGTTTCCTTGCCCCAGGCTGCCCATCCATCTCATACTGCACACCCAGGGCTACAAGATCCAAGGAAGCCATCCACCCACCTACTGCTGTTGAGCAAAGACTGTCAAGGCTTTGCTGGCCCATGATCTCCCAGCCTTTCAGGCTGCCAAATCTCCTCAACCTCATTCCAGTGTTGCAAGCTAGACTGAGGACAGCTGTCTGCTCACCGCTTTGAGCTCCCTGTCGTGGAAGAAGTGGGGCAGCACGAAGCGTCGCAATGGCACTGTCATGATCAGCACAAAGGGGAAGGCCAGTGATGCCACTGTAGATTTCACCACCCAGAGCAGCACAATGCAGGCCAGTTGAATGCAGGTGAAGAGATTCATTCTCCAGGTCTTCACCTAGTAGGTAAATCCAGTCTAAGAACACATTATCTTTTCACACAGATTAACAAAGACCCAACCGGCAAAACAAAACTCCTGTGCATAGCATAGTACAGCAGAGCACCTGCTGTTGCAGAGTCTACCTGCCTTTACCCTACAGCCAGGTAGAACTCCATAACACATCAGCCTCTGTGCTACCTGGCAGCATACCCACCTGGCAGTGCAGTGTCCCTCCACCCCCTCAAGCAGTGCATCACTCCTACAAATCATCTGTCCATCCATACAACATCCTGGCAATACACTCCTGGGTGCAGCCTACCAGCATCATACCACCTCTGTGCATGCCTTGCACTTACTTCTCAGCACAAACTTGCAGCCAAGCAGAGTCACCAAGCCAAGCATCACTCTAGAAAAATACCACCCTCCCCTCACCTGCTTCTTCTTCTTCCTCTTCTCCTTATTACATGGTTCTGCACAACCTGCCTTTGCTCACCTTGACAACGTAGATGTGGTCAGGGTGGTGCTTGGATGGCATGAAGATCAGGAGCAGGCGCTCGTAGAGCTGGATGCCAGTGAGTGATGTAACCCCCATGTAGAGGAAGATGCCGAAGAGCACAGCCAGGGGGATCTGCCGCAGCATGTTCCCCATCACAATGGACAGACCTGCACAGACAGAGCTCAGGGCACGTGTGTCCCACACCAGCCCCTCCGCCAGGCACCTCAGCATCCATCCCTCTCCCACCTCCTCTGCCTGGGGCACAAGGGAAAGGAAGCTCAGGATGGGTAGGTGTGGGCAGTCCTGCAGGGAGCAGGCAGAGCAGGGCTGGCCCGTGGGGCAGGGACAGCGCCGGGAGATTCAAGCGCTTGGTCCTGACCTCTCCCCTCCCTCGTTCCCGAGCAGCGGCTCACCGACAAGGGCGGCAATGAGCACTCCGGTCACACGCTGCTCCTTCACCTCCTCGATCCGGGGCTTCTCCCCGGGTGCGATGGCCTTGCTCATGACGGTCAGGGCGTTGACGTGGGTGACGGAGCGCACTGTCGCTGCCGTCAGCCAGGGCAGCCCAAAGAGAGCGCACAGCCCGCCCATGGTGCCAATCAGCAGAAGGTCCAGGTGGAAGCCAGAGCCTTTCAGCAACTTCCTCTCCTTCTTGCTAACAATCAGCCTGAAAGAGAACAGAACCTGGGTCAGTGCAAGGCCCAGGGACAGCACTGCAGCTGAGGACAACATTTCGCTCTCTGGAGACAACGCACATGGGGATAACAAGAAGATGGCTGAGGAGGGGGATAGTGACTGCCATCCTTAGGTTAGAAGTTTCCTCCTGTGCTTGGCTGAGGCAGATCTCCACCACAACATATGCCAAGAGGGGAGCCAAAAGATGATGGGAGAAGCCAAGGTACAGTCTGAAATGGCCAGGATCCAAGAGAACCAGCACCCATCTTGGCCTTGCCTGTCTAGGGGTTAGCAATGGCTGAGGTTGGAAGGGGAGGTACTCACGTAGTGATCTGTGTCTCCATGAAGATAAGAATGAAGACCAAGAGGGCAGGGATGGCAGAGGCAAACATCATCCACAGTGGAAAGGTCCCACTACTGCCCATGGGGTGGATGAACCAGCCACGCTTGTGAGGGGATGTGACCGACAGGCCGGAGGGGACATTCAGCTTCTGGTGGTGTAGTTGCAAAATCCAGCAGTTACTTATTAATACAAACATGCCCACAGCCTCACATGGCTTTGATCCTCCTGCTCTCCCTTGTCTGAATGCCTCAGATGATGGGATAAGCCACCCTGAGCTGAGCAGGACTTTCTCATGGATAATTCCCTTCAGTGCAAAAAATCCCATGTTCCCTAACGTGGGCCTGTGTCATTTCCTTTCCGCTACTTAAATTCCCTTTGTTTTTTTCCAAGACACCAAGAACTATCTTCCCTCAGGAACCTCACCCCCATGTCAGTCCTTCCAGACCATGGTTAAAATGTTCCTTGACCTCTGCTTGGACAAATTAAGTGTTCTGAACTGCCTACCATTTTCTAAGCTGGCTTTCCAGACTTTCCAAGGCTTTTCTGAGACATTGTACAGCACTGTTTTTGCAGTGTGAACCCCCGAAGTGGCCACATTCCCTGGAAATGACCTCACCCTGACCATGTTCAGAGGGAATATCATGTTTGTGCTCCCATCAGACCACACAGACTCCTAGCTGTACATCATCCTGACCCTGCGTTCATCAGCATTTGAACCCTTGGCTCTGTGCTGCTCTACAGCAATTTCTGCTATCTGCACTGCAGGCAGAGTTTATGATTTGCATTTATGTTAATCAGCGTAAGTATGAATAATATTTCTGGAATGTTTGTCCTTGAGTTAAGCTGTGTAACTAAGTACCATTTTCTCAGAAAGCTTTGTACATATGCTGAGTTAATACTAAAATGATAATGCTTTTGATATTAACTGTAGAAGTGTAGAAGGGCATGAAAAGAATGTAACAAAGAGCATGATTTTACGAACGTCTGATAGACCAAAATTTTGCATTGAAATTCAAATGAATAAAAATGAATTTGGATTCCACCAAGCCTTCGGCTGTTTTGATAAAAAGCTTGCATGATGAACAGGAAATACTTTTCACCCTCTTCCCAATGTTAGCAAAAAAAAAATACTAAAACAAAAATATATAACTACATATCTTTTGAAAAAGGAGAAAAAATGAAACCTGTGAGATAGGTTTGTTTGATAACATTAAGTTATCAAACTTAAGTTTGTGCATAAACTGGGGGAAAATATTGTGTTTGAGATAAAGTGATCAAAATATAGTATCCTACAGTCAAGGAGAGAATAGGTACATTGACTACTAAACTCATGACAAATACTCCATTGAAACCATTCTACATGCCACCTTCTTCAGAGTGCATAAACAGTTTATGGCTTGTGGATTGACTGCAAGTGTTTAGAGTTACCAACAAGGAATGAGCTGCATTGAATCTCCCTAAAGCCCCTAAACCCTCCCCTACTAACAGCTGGAAGACCAGAAGGATACCAGGGCACTCCAGACCCTGTAGCTCTGGCCTTAGGCTCAGCAAGACCCTTAAGAGCTTCCCTTCAGCGTGGGAGTGAGGATGAGGGGAATGTTTCTGTTTGGTTTATGCTGTTACAACTAAAGAGGCAGGAAATCTGAATTCCCCATTGCACAAGAGCAGGCCAGTGCCACAGGGATCACTGCTGGGCTGCAGGAGAGGCTCTCTGAGGGCAATGCTGGCACCTACTTGTGTGTATGTGTCAGTGATGGTGTAATCCACCAGCACCATGACCAGGATGGAGATGGGGATCCCAAAGTCTCCGATGATCCGCCGTGCCTGCAGAACACAGATCTGCCATTAGCTAAAGGAACAGGCTAGCTGCATGCATGCATCCTGCTATTGGGAACCTGTGGCAAAGAGAGGCCTCTGATGGGGCCAAGCACCACTCCAAACCTGCTGATGAGTAGGGCAAGGAAACCCAGCCTTGACCCATGGGGCTGTGCATCCCACTGCCCACATAACATGCTCTTAAATGACTGGCTAATTGCTCCTGGTGGCCTATTTAGACAGTGCTCCAGGCATTACACAGATACCTTGCATGCAGAGAGATGCCCAAAGAGAACAAGCTGTAAGCTCTTCTTATATTCTATTTAACAGACTTGTATCCAGTCCAAGGAGCTTTCCCAAAGTCCAGAGGACTTTCCAGCAAGCCTCACTGGAGCAGGGCAGTGCAGATACCATCATAAACAGTCAGTTCTTGTCTGCACTTTAGGGTGTGCTACCATCCCTCCTGCAAGGTATTTAAAGGATTTCTGGTGTTTCTTTGGGGGACATCCAAGTGTTCTGGTGAATAAAGGTCTGTAACCAGAAGCATTATTTGTTTGGCATGTCCCTTGTGTTTAACATGTGAATCCCACGAACTTCTCACCTTTCCTCCTAAGAAGCGGCTGTTCTTGAACTTGCGCATAAAGAAGGCAATGAAGAACGTGCCTAGCATGAGGATGAGGGAGAGCAGAGCGGTGTTGGGCTGCATCCTGGTCCCCAGTGACATCGCATCCGTAGAGAGCACGCTGGCATTCAGGCTGCTCTGCACGTTTGGTGGGTAGAACTTCAGCAAAGGATGTTCTGCAAACACCTGAGCAGGTGAGAGAAGCAGCAGGCAAGTTACCTCAGGGAGGGGCAGGGGGCACTGTCACTACTGGGGGCAGGGGGAAGCGGAGGTGTCCTGCTCTGTGGAGAGGGGAGGGCAGTAGATGGTGGGCACGGACAATCCCAGCATCCGTCACCTCGCCTCGCAACCTACCCAGCTGGAGAGGGTTGGGGAGAGAAAAGTGGCCCCTCTTTAATGTCTCCTGCAGGAAGAGAAGGGGAGAGAGACATTAGGGCTCTTTTTGCCACCCTCTGTGGTAGCACAGGAGCCAGCTGGGCTAAGGCATGAGACCAGCAAAGAACTGCTCTGCAGAATGTCTAGGAAAGTTGTGGCTGAGCTGGCCCTGTTCCCTTGCCTCCTGTGTGCTAAAGCAGCAGGTTCCTGAGGCATTAAGAGATGCAGCAGCCCATCTCCCCAGGGAAGGTTCACCTTGTACAGTTTGTAGAATGTCTCATAGATAAAGATGAGGGAGATGAGGAAAGCAAAGATCTCCTGGGTGAAGGGCGAGATGTAGCGCACCAAGAAGCTTCCTTCTGCTGCCACGATAATGAAGATGAAGACGATGAGCCACAAACCAATCCACACTCTGCCTGTCAGATACTCAATGCCTTGTGTCTGGCAGAACTGAAATGGAAAGGGGAAGGAGTTACTCATGGCTCCTCAGGCTGCCTCCTGCATCCACTTCCCATTAAGAACAAAGACTGTCCTGGGAAAAAAGCATCTACAACTGCTGGGGCATCCAGCACAGAATCAGTGAATTTGTGGCTAGAATCACAGGGAAATTTGCAGACTTTGCATTAACATCTGCAGCTCACACCAAGCAGGTCTTTACTGCTCCAGTCTTTGTAACAGTACCTCCTTCATGCTCTGCTGAAGCCAGCCCATGCATAACACTCCCCATCCCACCCATACGGAGGTGCAGTTGTTCCAATACAGCTCTCCATTGCTCCATGCACTCAACAGCACAAGCTTGTTCCCTACAAAGGAGAGCCTGAGTATCCTGCTACATCCCACTGCATAAAGGCCACAATCTCAGACAGCACCCTGCGTACAGACAGTTGTATGTGTGTGGAGAAAAGCCCCCAGGCTGTCACAGGGAGGAGACCATTTCCACTGCCTCTGCTCATACACACACCCCAACTATTTGCAGTACAAATCACACCCCTCCCTTTGCAGCCCTCCTCAGTACCACCACAGAGGTACTCCTCTGTACACAGTGACTGGACAAAGCAAAAGCGGTTAGTGGGAAGTGTAGTCACAGGAGAGCAGAGCAATTCCCACTCTGCAATTCACCAGCTCCAAACTCTTGACAAGGTGAAAATCCAGCTGTGGAAAAAACCATGCTTTGTGAAAGACACAGACATGCTGGGAGTCAGAGAAAAGGAGAAGAATTAGATCCACTGCTTGAATGTACAGTGATATAGGGATGCTTTCAAGAGCAAAGAGGTCATGCGACTTGAGAAAGAAACATATCCATCCTGGCTGGCCAGGATACCTCTGCACACATCCTTGGGCTCATCCTTAGAGGTGGGAGTAATGTACATGGCACATTCCAAATGTGTGGTACACTGAATGTTATTGAGCTCCCATAAAAGGAAATCCAGACACAAGTAAAAATGGTGAAATAGTCATCAAAGGACAAGAACAAGAAAGTTTTAGGATGCAGCTACAGGTGCTCATTATGTCAATGAGCTGCAGCACCGGGCTGGGGGACAGTGCTCTCCTCACAGTCAGCATGTAGAGGAGTGTTGTTGTCAGTGTCACACCCCAACAGATAATGGATACAGCAACAGGAGGCAGAAATCCCTACAGTGGGACCTGCAAAGGGTCAGCAGAGCAAAGGGCAGCCCTGGCTGAGCTGAGAGCAGCCTGGAAGGACCCAAAGAGTTCACACTAACAAAGACCCTTTGTAGAACTGAAAAATGCCAGCTGCCCTCTCCAGAGCAAGGACAGAGTGAGCAGGTGCCAAGCACAGACACTGCTTCACATGTACCTTGTAAAAAGCTTCTTCAAACACCAGCAGAGGCCCTGAGAAGCCAATGACCAGGAGTGGCTGGGCTCCAAGAAGGGAGAAGAGGATCCCTAAAACCGAGGTGGAGATTATCAGCTCGGAGACCCCCATGAGACCCTCAGTTTTCTCTCCTGGGAAAGAGAACAATGTATGAGTGTTACAGCCTGGACATAGGCACCAGCATCACAGACAGGCAGCCTGCACAGCTTCAGGCAGAGGAGGCAAGTCCCCATCCCATCAGTCAAAGGTGCCCTGTGTTAGGCAGGGAGCATGGAGGGAGCACGGAGGGAGCCTGGGCAGCCGAGGCTGGAGAGGCCAAACGGCAGGGAGGGAACAAGGCAGCAGCTGAGGCACAGCACCACCACTCTCCCTGAGCGAACAGCACCAAAGCCCACCCCAGAACAGCATCACACAGACACAGCCAGTGTCCCAGAGTGCAAAGAGCAGACCAGAAAGCAGGCCCATTACCTAGGAGTCCCCCGAAGGTGATGGCAGGAGAGAGAGCAGCAAAGTAGATGAAGAGAACGGCTGCGAGACACTGGCTGTGCAAGGCGTCTCTGATGTCACTGAGGTATTTGGGGTACCTGCGCTTTATGTCCCGAACCAGACCTCCAAAAAATATCCCGGTTCGCTTCAAAGGGTCGTCCTCAGCTTCCTCCTCTTCTTCCTCAGCTTTTACTTCACACAGCTCTGGAGGTGCATGGAGGGCAGGGCTTCAGCAAGGAACACGGCTGGGCCCTTGGGCTGTCCCTCTCCCCAGTACCTCACAGAGCAGCACTAGCCTGGTGGGCCCCCTGCGACAGCACATCCCACTGCCTACAGCTGTCCCCAGGTACCAGAGCTTCCCACAGTCACTGGCCTGCTCCCCTTGGCCCGCTCCCCACTCCCCACTGCAGGAGCCAGGCCCTGCTCACCCCTCTGCCAGGCTCTGGGAGGGGAGGGCCCATTGGGGCACACAGAGCACTAGGCACTTGCCCAAATGTGAATGGAGAGACCTTTGGCTTCCTGAGCAGTCCCCTCCTTCATGGACTTCTGCTCCCTCTCCTTCCTCTTCTTCAGCAGCAACTTCTGGAAGGTGGCAATGGATTTGAGCAAGTCTTTCCCCTCCACCTCTGATGGGGGGATGACAATGCTGCAGTCCAAGAACTCGTTGATTGCATTGAGGAGGTCTTGACGATCATCTGCCATGTATGCAGCCTCATGGAAGTGCTGGAAGGGGCAGGGAAAAAGAGAGGGAGAAGGCTCAGACCAAGACTAGACCCAGCTACCTGCAGCCTAGAAAGACAATGCTTGCTGTGACCTTTAGAGTAACATTCTGCTCCTCCATCCACTACTCGTCTCACTACTGCCACTCTGTGACTCACACTCCTGAACCCTGCCTCCTCTTTTGAGGGACAAACTGGTAGAGCTCTAAAGCACCAGCTTTAAAGCACAAGAACCATGACCTGAACAGGGAGCATAAGAGACACCTGGGAGTTTCCACATGGGAGACAGAGAGAGCAAATAGGCATCTACAGCATGAGGGAAGCCATGCAAAGGAAACTAGGCAGAAAAAGGGAGATATTTCTGACAGCAAGAGCAGGTTAGCAAAGAAGGACTAAGGAAACCAGGAGGGGACAGCACTACTGCACGTAGGCAGGGAGATGCTACCAAATAGGTGGAAGTGCTGCACTGCCTCTGGAACATGCCTCCAGAGAAAAGACTGGAGGATGATGAATGAGTGAACAGCCTGTAAAGGAGGTAGGGGACAGCTAAGGTCCCAGAAGCACACAGACTCCCTGGAGCCACGGCTTCAATGTAAATGATACTGTGCTCTCTCCACGGCGCCAGGACTGTGTAACCTTGCTATGGCCAACCCTGGCTGCTGCAGCTGGCTCTGCTCTTCCAGCAAGAGGAGCAGAGACTCAAATGAATGAGGTCAGCCCACAAACACAGCACTGAAGCTGGAATGGCACCTCACCTCTTCTGGCTAAAAACACAACTCCAGGGAACGGATCTTTCAATCTTGTTGCCTCTAACGCACTTTTTCTGATTGAGCCTTTTAGTCTCCAGTTCAGTGAAAGTTATGCAATAGTGGCAGGACAGGAAGGTTTGTTACTTGCTTATAGTTACATGGCACCAGCAGGAAGGACCTGTGAACCTCTGATCCTCTTGTGCTGACTGTATGCAGCAGATGCTCAGATTGTCTTTCCTTTGCATTTAATTTCTTACCAAGGTAATAGATTTCACTGCCATCTAGACAGATGGGGAACTTCTAGCAGTGCACTTGCTTGGCAGAAAAACCTTCCTGCCTCCTCACCTCTCGTGTAGGGATGTGCTCCTCTGCATGGATGCCCCAGCAATGGGACTCAGCTAGAAAGCTTCATCCAAACACCTGAAAACAGTTCCCAGGAATTGCTGGGTTTTTATCTCAGTGTGGTGCAGGCCAGGTGCCATGGTCACCGGCATCGCTCAGCCTCATGGCCTCTCTTTGAAATGTCAACTGAACATCTCCCCTCTAACCTTGGGTTGTCCCTTTCTTCATTCAGCCTAGCACACTCTATCCCAGCCAAGTAAGTGTCTGTCCTACTCTTTCCTTTGCACTGGAGTGTTCTACCTCGGTCAAGCCAGGCTGATCTTAAAAATCCCAGGTGCTCACACATGCCTGCCTCACCTGAGCCTTTGCACAGCTCTCATCTCAGGACTGTCTTCTAAGGAGCCAGCAGAGCTCCCTGGCCTATGTCAGCATCACTGCCCATCAGCTCCTCACCTTGTCGGACATGAGGGTGGAGATTGAGCGGCCGATTTCGTGGTAGTCCATGTTGGCCTGGCTAGGTCCCAGCAGCACAAAGATGAATCTGACAGGAATTGGGACCTCCAAGACAGATTCCAGGAAGACAGCCTCATTTAGTCGGACGAAGGCCATGGTTGGCTGCTCCAGAAACTGCACACAGCCTACCGGGGGGCAACGTTTGGAGCAGAGTTAGTCACTGGGGTGAGCTGTACTGGGCTGCCTTTCGCAGCAGAGACAGGGGTTTTGGAAGCTCCCACAAGCCCTGCGGTTATGTACTTTCTCCAGACCACAGACATAGCACTGAACTTCACGCTGAGCACTGCTCCAAGTGCTTCACTGATCATTCACAAGCAGTGCTACTTTCTTTAGCCTCCCAGTTAGCTTATTCTCAATCCTTTACAGATGGGCTCTACTTACACCACAAGGGGCTAAGTTTAAATCAGAAGGTTGTTTCCTGCTTATGGAAGGAAGCCTCTTATATGTTACTTTTATCAAACAAACTTCTAATCTCATCAAAGAATGAAATCAGGTTTGCTTGACATGACCTATTTCCCATAAACCTTACTGCTCGGCAATAATTATATTCATATTCTTTAGCTCTATTAATTGAATCCCATGTTAGTTCTGCCACTATGTTGGCTGAGAAGGATGTCAGGTTAAACAACCTATAGGTACTGGCTCACTGTTCTTCCCTCGTTGAGCATTGATGTCCCTGTATTCCTAAACTTTTTTTTTTTTTTTGGAGAAAAGTAAGTCAGTGCTCTAAAGACTCATAGGTGCAAACTGCACATTTTGTTTTACAATGTCTGCATCTCATCAGTGCTTGGCAGTCTCCTCAGTTCCTAACAGATTGGGAAGTACTCCCAGCATCCTCCGGCACACCAGCCGCTTCCTTCACACGCCGAACACAAATGTTTATTGAATACTGGTATTTCTCTGGCATTATTACTGATCTTTCTGCCATCTGTGTCCAGCAAAGAGCTGTGTTCTGTGTTAGGCTGGCCTTCTGAGAGTCAAGACATACCCTTAGCCCAGAAACAAGCCAGTGTTTAGTTATCTGAGTATTCAAAAGTGTATTTATGAACCTGATTTGGCCTCACTGTGATTAAGCATCAGTTTGGTTGAGCTGCCAAGCCTCTTTGCCTGAGCTTTTAATCAACTGGGTAGACACTGACATTTACTTTGCTTGTAGTGTAGCTAGGTTTGCTGAGATGTTAATGCCAGGGAAGTGCCAAGAAGGAATACTCTTGAAATCAGAAGGCACCAAGCCCACTGATGCTCAAAGCCTACATGCTCACAGCCCTTCTATACAGAGGAATATGTCCTGGTAGTGCTACAGTCAATACCTGAGACCTTGACATCTGCCAGACCCTGCTTCTGTCAACTCAAAGCTTGCTGGCACACACAGCCAGCAGCCAACACAGGTCAGGGACAGGGCCCAGATGCTGGCAAGGTGTTAAGAGGCCAAACAGAGAGCAGAAATGGTCAAAGAGCAGGGTGATAGCTTGGCCACCAGTCCCTCAGGCACCACTCACCTACTTCTGAGTTGCAGAATGTCTGCTCTACAGACATTCTGTGAGCCTGGCAGGACTTTCATCACTAAGTTGGGCCTCAGCTCCCAGCAGCAGTGTTTATCAACCTGTTTTTTAATTTAGGAAAAGAACTACCCTGGCAGGCCATATATTTGCTATATCAAACAGAATGTGAACCATCACCCAAGGAGAGAATGTACCAGGCTCACTTCGCAGCTGAACATGTATGAGACAACCAAATATCCCTCGGGAGAGATGGCAGAGACAGCTGGGGCCACACCAGGATCTGCACTACTCACTGGGGGACTCTATGTGCCACTTCTTACCCACAAGGACCACTGTGGCCTCTGCATCTTCAGGGATCTTCTCCATCAGCTTCAAGTATTTACGATGGCCCTCAGAGTTATGAAGATGTGGGTTTTTCTGCCAGGAAAGAACACAAATAAGTAAGGGTGAAGTCCCATGCTTTGGTCTCCCTACACAGCCTTGCATCCCACTGGCATAAATGCAGCTGGGCTTGCCTTGGCTGCATATCCAATGCCTGCTTTACTGCAAGGCATCCTCACAGCAGAGGCCACCCTGCAAGTGCCAGGGCTGCTGCTGCCATTACTTGCTCAAGCAGACATCTGCATACAGTGCAAAGCTGGAATTACGTTCCAAAATCATAATGCAGCGACCTGATTTCCCACACTCCAGGTGATCCAGGGAGCTCAGTCCTCACATTACAAGGTTTCACCATGAAGGGGCTCAGAGGTGGGCACCATGGCCTGCTGTCAACCAACAGCTGTCCCCAGAGTGTGGAAAAAGACACAGCAACCCGCCCTAGGTCACCCTCACCTCCTTGCACTCGGTCTCGTTGGCCTTGGGGTCGGCCATCTCAATGCGTTCTTCCCCCATGAGGGGCACGCACGTGTCTGTGGTGTGGTTGTGATGGTGGTTCCCCACGATGGAGTTCATGCTGGAGCTGGAGTGGTTCCTCGGGAAGAAGCCTTCTTTCTCATCATTGGGATGGCTGAGGGGGAGAGTGGTGGCCATGAGGGGACCTGTCTCTCTTGCCACCTGGGGCTCACAGATAGCCCCCAAGCCCTGGGAGCCCACATCCGTGTGCCACCCACCTGTGCTTCAGCAGCAGGGCACGCAGCACATTGGCTCGATCTTCTGCCCTGATCTGGTCAGAGATGATCATGGTCTCCACCATGAGGTGAGCAATGCCAGGCAGAGTGGTCTGCTCCAAGTCAAGGAGGACGGCACCTGCCAGCATGAGGGGAAGAGCCCTGCTCCTAGTGTGCAACACTCCCCATCGCATTCACGCTCTGGGGACACAGCTGTCCCACCAGGAGCCAGGCTTTGCCTGGGGAACAGATTCAGCTGAGAAATGCCTGAGTCCAGGTGCCCCATGTCCTTTCTGTAAACCCTTGTCCCAAGAAAACCCAAAAGCTCCAAGATGCAGTGGTAGTTCTTGTATCTCCTTTCATTTCAGTCTCCCACTCTGACCAAACTTGTCTTTCCACACCAAAGATAGGTCCAAGACCTGCTGGCCAAGGCACAGCTGGGTGTTGCAGCTTCCATGTGCTTGAGACCAGTGAAGCAGAGCATGGAACCAACACAGGCATTCTTGGGCTAATGCAAACCCTGCCAAACAGGCTGCAGGATGTCTGTCTCCACAGACCCTACGTGAAGCCTGGCACAGACACTGTTTCGTGCCTCCAGTGAGGGACCTAACAGCGACAGAGGCTATCCAGCAAAACTTGTCCTAGAGCAAGAGACAAACCCTGTTCTGCTCTTCCTCACTCACCATGGGCAATAGTCTTCCTGAGCTCCAAGAGACTGCGGAAGGACAGTGAAGCCACATGGGGTTTCCCCCACCTTGCTGTATCCTCCTCCACATCCTCCTCAAACTTGATCCAGCGGGCTGTCTCCCTCCAATGCATCTCCTGGTTCTTATCCACCACCAGCTCATTCAGCTCCACAAACACCTAGTGTGGATTACAGTGAGGACATGAGATGCATACAGCTCTACCAGCAGCACACAGAAAGCCTCAGCTCTCTTCTCAAGGTCTGACATGCTACCAGAACAAATCTGCCATACTTTAACCAGAGGTTTATAGCACAGAAGCAGCCAGGACAAATACCAGGACAGCATGGCAGGAGGTTCCATCAGTACATGGAGCACCAAGAAGCTCCAAGTCACACGGTGTGGGTGGACAGAAGGGAATGATGCAATGCTGCATCTCTTTCCAGCAAACTACTGGAATTTTGTCCTTTGCCTTCTTCTTGGTTTCCCCCTAAATTTCCCACACTTACCAGAGTAGTGATGTT
Source organism: Notiomystis cincta (assembly GCA_013398075.1). Lineage (NCBI taxonomy): Eukaryota > Metazoa > Chordata > Aves > Passeriformes > Notiomystidae > Notiomystis > Notiomystis cincta. Next base: position 73,502 of record VZRX01017906.1, on the reverse strand, counting down.
ACTGTGCTGCCAACTTCCACAAAAGCATCACCATTCCTGTGACTTTTAATGTCTCTCCTAAGGTCAAAGCTTTGTGGTCTCAGGGAAATCTCCACTTATATTGAAAAAAGTGTATTTTCAGCTCTCACAATAATGGATAATAGCTTGAAATGTCACCCTCAAGGTCATGTAAAGAATTAATTATATTTAAACACATTTATCACTTTATAAATTGCATTTTTCTAGTCCTGATTTACAGCTTCTGAACAAGTGTGGGAGGACAGCACATGGATACCTCGTGGGGCTTTCTATCCAACTTCTTCTTCTTCTTCTTTTTCTTGACAGATGGAGTTGATGCTAATTTTTTGCTTGTCCTGGTGATTTGACTCCGAGATGGCTTTTTCATCAGATGTCTCCTCACACCTGGGTTATCTTCAAAGCGGTGGCCTGAAGACATAGGAAAGGAAAAAAGGCCACCAATTTGTCTAGTGGCTATACACTGTCTGGCAGGGAAACACATCCAAGCACATCCTTCTCTCATTAACTTAGGCTACCAAAGCCCTGGCAGCTGGAGAACTCACCATCATCCTCCAGACCTTTGAAGATCCTTCCTGCCTCATCTGCCTACTTTCATCTCTTCCAGATGTCTGTGAGCTAACCTCTTCACGAAGAAGGCTTCCTCCTAGGCTGTGCACACACTTGGGGCTTCATCACAAAAGCTTTTATTCATGGTATGTGAACAAGTGGTGTGGGAATCCTCCCCATACTCCCCCAATAAAAAGCAACCTGCAGCCTTGCCTGCACAGTTCTGCACCCACACAGCAAAGGCAGGCACCTGGCTGGGCCTCACCTCTTGCACCAGGGGAAGGCCTGGTGCTCAGCAAGCGTAAAGGGCAGTGAAAGGGAAGGATACTTAGCTGCTGGTCTGGGAGACATGAGGAAATATCAATGTCTGGTTTATTTAATTGTGTGATGAGACTGTAGGATAACACTGCAGCCTGGGGCTGGCTTGGAGGCTGGCAGTGAAGTCGAGCTATCGCTGTTTCTAGATGTGCCGCAGTGCCACCGTAATGCCCTCGGCAAGGTCTGCGTTAGAGACTGTCTGGCTGAGGTAAAGCCTCACAAAGCCTCTGCAGAGGCTGTTAAAGCTGCTCTACAGACCCATCACCAGTGCTCTTGGCTAGCCAGTGCCCACCAAAACACCGTGCCTGTCTTTTTGCAATGCCACAGAAACAGCACCTTGGCAATAGCCTGCTAGGGAGAATTTCCCTGGACACTACCCAGAGACAGCATGGACAACCCATAGGAATGTGGAAAGCCTCAGAGCCTGGTTCCAGGATGGGCAGGCTCACCCAACTAGATTATGGAGTCAGGGCTTTTGCTCAGCTTTGATCCACTGAGGTTTGCTGGCTGTGCTTGTAAGAATGCCAAGGGCTTCTCCCTGGCAGAGCAAGGGCAGCCCTCCATTGGCTGGGGTGAATGTTCTGTCTGCACATATCTTTCTGCATTTAGCTTCAAGACTAGCAGCTTTCAGGGTATGAGAGACAGTAAAAAGCACAGGATTTTAATTCTGAGTGATCTCTTTGATGTTGCAGAAAAATATCTGTACACCTCTGGCATGGAAGGACACACCCAGCATCAGGCCAGGCATACCATGGCCTTGCACCTTGGAAATCTGGGTCGCAAAATTAAATATAAAATGAATCAATACTGAGCCTCGGGGCATTTTCCCCCATTGGCTGCCCTGCTGATGCACGTCCTGCTGATGGCGGGACTCCTCCCTGCTCCACTTAATGCACTGCAATGTCGATAGGAGCCAATAACTGCCCAATAACCACTGTGAACGTTTCTGGGAGCCAGGCACGTGTGGGGCTTCCGTGGAGTTTCACATGGATTTCTCAGTTCCTGCATGCATAGTAGCCACTTCAGCACACTCAGTATGAGCTCATGCATAAAACAAGCAGTCCACCAGGCAGATGATCTTGGTATCTGGCACCTTTGCTCCAATCCCTGCAGCTTCTGATTTTCCTATGCACCCTGGGACTCCTTCTCACTGTGTCCCTGGAAAACCAGGGCCAGAGTACACTCTGCCCAGCAAGACAGAGCACAACAAGCTTTCCCCACTGTGATGACAACCTTTTACACAGTGCTTTTCAGCAACCACCCTAGAAAGCATTGACAGGCATCTAGTCTTAGCCAGAAAACATCTGGAGGACAGATAAAAAGCAAGGAGCCACGTTTCCTGATAGCACCTCCAGTGACTCCCACGCTCACTGACAGGGACAGGAACCAGAGTGCTGCAGGGTCAGAGTGCATTGGTGAAGGCACATCTCCAGAGCCCTACTTACAGCCAGACTAAGGAGAGATCTACTTTGCTGCTCTTCCTTGGCAGTGTTTGTGGCTATTGACATGCCAGCTGGGGGATACAACACATAGGAGCAGGGTGGGCACCTGGTCTTAATTTAGGAAAACCACTGGGTTTGGGAGTCCCATGCAGAACCCAGCTGAGGCACTCCAGGCTGCTCTCCAGAGACTCTTTTCGTGTCCTGTCAGATTGGTGCTTTCTCCAAACGAAAGCCAAGCTCAAGAGAGCACCTAAATCTGGGGTCCTTACTCAGGACAGGATCTTAGACTGAGACCAAAGGGTGATATGCCCAGGGCATAGGTCAGTCCTTGCTTGAAACCAAACTCCACAGGGAGTACTACTCTTGCTGTAGCTCCTCTTCAGTGCTCCTCAGGATCTGAGTGTGAAGACAGTGGCAGCATCAGAGGACAGAGAGCAATTCCTAGGGTAGCTCCACTACAAAGAACTGGTATGTCACCCTCCCACACAGCATCTCCTACAGTCTCTTCCAGAAGATGATCTCGTCATGTTGGCTTCCACAGACAGATTTCTTCAGATGAACAAGTTCCTTTTCCACCAGCTTAAATCTGAATATGACAAATATGACTGCACTGGTTAAAGCCTTCCCCAAGAATGCCTTTGCTAGAAGGGAATCGCCTTCAATTTACACCATAGCTCCTGCTCCCCTCCTTTCATTTACCTCAATCCGCAGGAAGGAAAATCAGAAAGAGGCATCAGAGTATTTGTATCAGCACTAGAGAGCAATCTGCTATCTTGGCATCACAGGGATAATGCCCATTGCCCATTGCCCATATACCCCAATGGTTAAGTCATAGCAAGAAAAAAGAGATTTAAGACTCAGACTCTGGAAATATATAAAAAAGAGACTTAAAACTCAGATTCCTGAAACGTTTAAAACTAGACTAAATGAAATGCTAATCAACTTACTGTAGGACACAACCCTATGCTGGTTTCTGGAAAATGCTACTGCCTGGTCCTGCACAGTGCCCAAGTCTCTCCTGGCTGATGCTAAGTTCAGTGTGATAGGGATAGCTTGTCCCTGCTGCCAACCAGGTGTCCAGGTCCAGCAGTCCTCACTTAAAAGAATGCAAGGAGACCAAGGATTCCATTCTGTTCAAAAGCAAATTGATTCCTCCTGGATCTGAGTTGGTCTTGGAAGAGGCATTGCCATGGAATGAATAGCTGGGCAAGTGGCACTGGCTGAAAGTGAACTGCCTCTGCACAAAACAGACTCTCAGCCATGTCTAACTCTGCCATTCCTCTCTGCAGGATTAATCCACAATGTGGAATCATTATACAAAAAGAATTAGGAGTTGACTGTACAGTGCACCTGCAGTATTAGCTGCAGCAATCAATCAATAATGCGTTAACTGCTAGAAAGCCCAATTTCCCCACTTTTTAAGTGATGCACTATCACACCTTGCAGAGTGATCTGCCCCATCTACCTTCCCAAGAATAGCCATGTTTTCCAAGGTGAACCTGGAACAATTTCTTCACACTTTTAATTTACTGTTCATTCAGCTTGGGACAGCTGTTGGGACCAATTTGCTCCAGGTTTCTATTTTGAACTTTGCTACTATTATGTGCTCTATCAATTTACAGTAACAAGTAGCAGTCTTGTTACTGTAACAGCCAGAAGCTAATCCCCATTTGCTGCTCCCTGCAGAAGCACATAGGCAGACATTTTTTCCCTGAAGGCTTGCAAAGATGGAACAGATGACATAGAGAACACAATGCTGGGACTGGGAGGCAGGGCAAATTAAGTCTTTTTCCCCAGGATCAAACTCAGTCTGTGGCAGAGGCAGAAACTGAACCAAGGCTGATCCTGAGCTCCTGTTACAGCCACTCTGCTTTCCCACTCTTGTGTGCAAAGCTGTTTAATGGGCTAGTTCTGGGACATCACCCTACCCTGTGCACTCCTAAAATCCCTTGAAAAATTAAAACACGATCCAGATGAGGACATTTGGACAACCACCCATGAGCCATGGCTATGAACAGTATCACCCCCAAGGTGGGACACCTTCTCCCATCATCTACCAAGGAAGGAACCCTGTGAGAGACAGAAGTGAGGCTCTGGTTTCTGCGTGGTCTCCGAGACAGCTCAGAGATCACTCTGCAAGGGATGTGAAGGTACAGAAACAGAGGCGGAGAACAGGAAGACATTCTTGACTCTCAGGATTTCTATTCTCTCCTTCCCTGCTTTTCCCACTCGTGCTTCCTTCCTTCCTTTTTTCCCTCTTCCAGGCACCCCAGTCAGCTAGGTTCACAGTCATGCTCAAGCATGCAGATAAAAAGACTAGGTTATTCCTTTTCTCTGGGCAATTAGGCTACGGTGCAGAGCTGAGAACCTGATACCCACCTCCGCTGTTAGATCCGCACCTCGACTCAAATTCCAGCAAAGAGAGCAGCAGCACACTGTCACCTTGTGCTACAAATGGAAGGGGAAATCTCTTTGTCCTTACACACACCTCAGTTCAGCTGCCTTTTCTCTGGCCATGGCACGGGCCACATCCTGATAAGCACAACCAGCAAGATGCAGCTGCCTCTGGAGCTGCTCGAGCGAGACACACACAGGAAAGCACTTCAGCACTACAACACAGATCAGTACTAAGACCTCACACAGACACACAGGCATCAGGCAGCTCCTCTGGTCTCCCCAGACACACAGTGGGGCAGACTGTATTTCCTCTAAACCAGAAGACCAACCTGACATGGAGAGGGTACAGACAACAAACACAGGAGGGGGTTATGCACTTGTAGCCGGGGGCTCTGATCTACAGCTGCAACCGTGGGGTCACTGCTCTGGTACTTACAGGTGGGCTCCCCGCCTGGGTAGCCCAGATGGTTTCTGATGGCCTCCCATAAATCATAGTCTTCAAAATTGAAGGCAAATTCATCAAAGTCTTCATAGCCGAGTGAGTTGCGAATACAGGTGCTTATCACTACCTCCGGGCTGCTGCCCCCTTCCGATTCCTTCGCTGGCTCCTCTCTCTCTTGAAGGGTTGTCATTTTGTCCTTGTGAAGGTCAGGGGTCAGACGTCATGAACGACACGCCTTCAGATGAGGAGCCAGGATGTCCAGGCTGACATGTGGAAAGCAAGCTGCCCCCCTGGGGGGGCTTCACCACAGCCCTGGGGCCAGCCCCGGTGCCTCGCTCCCCTGCTCACGGGGCATGAAGGTGCCGGCTGCCGCAGCCCCGAGGACCGATGAGGTTCCAGGAAGACTGGCTCCACCCAGGGATGCTTCTGTAGGGGGCTGACCCACCAGCTCCTCCAGAGCAGGGTCCTCGCTTTGCCGTGGGGTCTTGTGCCAGATGCCCAAGGATGCGGCACCCGTGGCCCGGGGACAGCCAGGCTGCGTATGCAGCACCGCTTCTCTCCCTCACTCCCCTCTGGTGTCTCCCTCCCTCTCCAGCCTGCAGAGCAACCTATTGAATTCTCCATGTCCTCGGGCCCGGAGCGTGCATTTCCATGACGTCTCTTCTCTCTGTCCTCGTGCCACGCACAGGGGCAGTCCCCCTCTGAGGCGCTCCAGAGGGGGCAGCTGCGTCCGCCAGGAGAGCGGGGGAGAGGGGAGGCTCCTCACCTCAGGTTTTCTGCAATACCAGAGCTGGCGGCGTGTCACACAGAGGGCTGATCACTGAGAAAGTGTGTCAGGAGAGGAGAGAGCTGAGTCTCAGGGAAATGCTGGGAACCCTGAACCGGAGAGGACAGTGGGGTGGGTGGAGGAGCAAGCATCCATGGGGTAGGTGGGAGTAGAGATGCTGAGAACATGAGGATCAGCGCTGTGGACAATGCAAAGCTGACAGAGATGAGACACTGTTGGAAAAGAAGGATCTGGGCAACAGGAAGGTGAGGACCAGGTCCTGTGGCAGGCTGAAGACCATGCCTGAGGCTGCTAGGGGAGAGAAAGAACACAGGACAAAGGGACACACGCACTGGTAATGCAGGTAGTGTTGTAAAGCCTCACTTTTCATGCCGTCCAAGTCAGCGGACGCCAGCATCTGGGCCTCGGCCTCGTCTGTGGGGACGCGCTGGTAGGCCGCGCTCTCCAGCGTGGTCATGCTGCCGATGCACATCCTCTCCTTCAAGTCGTAGGTAACCCGCTGTCCGCTCGCCACCTGGCCCCAGGCCTTGCGCTTCTCCCAGCCACGTGACAGGCGCTCTCGAGGCCCAGGGGGGCTGTAGGAACCAAAGAGACTGACAGTAGTTAGCAGGGTGAATGAGAATGAGCAGTGGCCCTCAGGGGTTGGGGTCCCATGGCCAGCCCTGACCAGCAAGTCCCTGAGAAGGAGCAGGGCCAGCAGTTATCTCCTGCAAAACCTGAAGGCTGCTCCTTCTGCTCCTCCACTTCCCTACCACAGAGTGGGATCAGCTTGTACCCATCGTTGGGGACCTATGCCTGAGTCGATTGCCTCACAGTCCCCTCCTGGGGCTTCCCAGCTTGCAGGTCAGCACGACAGCACAAGTTAGCTGGGAGGAAGAGTACTCCAGGTGTGCAGCACAGTGTCTCTAACCCTGCACTACGGGGATCCCATGTCCCCAGGGAGTTTGCAGGAGTCCCACGGAATTACTTGCTCACAGATGCTCTCCTTCTGGGGCCCACGTCCCTTCTGACTCAGCAGGCAAGTGCAGGCTAAGCACAGCCACTACCCCTGGGGACAGACTCTGTGCAGCAACTTTGAGCCAGGGAGAGCAGCAGAGAACTTGGCACCGCTCGCCTACCTGTGGAGAGAGGCGGGGCCCTTGTCCTGCAGCAGGTCAGCAAAGCGAGGCATGGGGGACAGGATGCCACACTCCTCCTCCACGTGGAACTGCGCGGGAGCCAGAGCGCTGCTGGACTCCTCCTCATCGCTGCCAACGGTGAACTGCAGAGACAACGGTCCTGACAGCAATGGCTGGGGCACACAGCCTTCACCCCAGTCCTTGGCACACAGCTCCCCCCCAGAATGGGCCACAATGACTTCGCCCACATGCCCCATAACCTGGGACTGGTCATATCGAGCCCTCCACTATACTATAAACCCTAAGAACAGACACACTGATCTTCCCCCATGGGTCTTACAGCCCCAAACTGGTCATGCACACCCGACCCTGCATCCACACCAAACAATGACTTACCTCTCACTGTCCTTTGGTGGCCATCTCTGCTAGGCAAGGACAAAAACTCTTCCCACAATACTGCACAGGTACAACTTCTTATCCCTGAGCAGCACACTCGCTGGCACCCTCCTACCACCTCCCCCCAGACTCCAAGTCCCATACAGATAGGCATGCCCTGGCCTTGCCTTTGGTTTGCTTGGGGACTCCAGCTTAGGGGATGTGTCCTTCCCACGAGCTTCAGCCTCGGACTCTGCAGAGATTTCTTTCTCCTGGACCTCCTCTGCCTCAGATTCTCCTTCTTCCTCCTCTTCTTCTTCCTCTTCTTCCTCCTCTTCTCCTCCCTCCTCGTCCTCTTCCTGGATGGTGGGGGTGACCTCTGAGGGGGGTATTGAGGTTTTCTTCTTTTTCCTCCTCCTTTTTTTCCTCCTGCTGGCACGGGGTGGCCTCTTTTGGAACTTGAGGGCAGAAGGGAGGTGAGTGGAAAGGGGATGATGGATGTGGTGCGAGGTTTGGCGGTGGACTGAGAGAGAAAAAGAGAGTCAGGGGCAGGAAGAGGCTGGGAGGAACCTGCCAGGCGCCCCTCCAGGAAACAGCATGGTCTGAAGATCAAGGGCCAGGAAGGGCAAGGAGAGCCACCAGCCCACAGGGACAGAGCAAAGCTCTTTTAGTGATGCGGCAAGCTGTGGAAAGCCACAGACTGGGAAGATACCCCAGCCTGGGGTAGGTAGGGACGCAGCCCCTGTGCAGTGCCAAAGCACCTCAACACAACTTCACTGCCCTGGGGAAGGCAGCACTCCTCTCCCTGTGTTGCCAAAAGCCATGTGCATGGCTGTGCAGAGCTGTGGTGACCTACCAGAGGCAACATCCCCTTCCTAAACATGGGGAAAAGTTTCTTGCATCCTCAAACAAGCATGATTTGGGCCCTTTACAAACTTTCTAGGAGCATTACTTAGTGGTTAGGCCATGGCTTAGTGTTGGACTTGGTGTTGGGTTTACGGTTGGACTTGATGATCTTAAAGGTCTTTTCCATCCTAAATGATTGTGATTTCTTTTCTACATAATGTTTCTTTGAGTTGAATAGATGCAGCTTATTTATCCCCCAGGCTTTGACAGAAAGTTCCTCCTACACAGCCACAAGAACAACAGTGCAGATGCAACCTAAGTCCACATCCCAGGTACTTTGAGGGCATGTGTCTACCAGCCTCTGAAATTCAGGTTCAGTTAGGAGGCTGTCTTTTAAAAATCAGGGTAAAGAAACAGGGCAGAAGGACTTTTCCTTAAACTAATCTACAAGGAGAAATTCATACAGGCTTGACCTGGGTGTCATGGGAATTACAGAATGAGAAGAAATTAAGGGCATTTCTGAGCCTTCACTCCAAAACAAAGGCAATGCACCAGGCAGGGAACAGGGTAAGCTCAGCATCCCACTGTGAGAGAAAGAGAAGCCATTGCTGGCAGGGCTATCTGCAGGCACAAAGCCTCCCACAGACAGTCTGCAGGATGCACAGCTCCTGGGGCTGCACCTGGAGAGGCAGAAATCAGGGGGGCACTAGCCACTTGGCAAGGGGGTGTTGCTCAGCAGCTCTTCCTGAGGAATTGTTTCCAGTCTGTTTTGATTTGGTTCCTTCCCAGCTTTCCTGTGACATGGCAGCAAGATCTGTTTATAGTGAAAACTACCTTCAAAGGACATTTTCAATGTAGGCTGTAAACTTCTCCCTGGGAGAGCCAGGCAGGTTCATTGTTCTGCTGTCATGTTTCCTTTCCTTTGGTTTCTCAAGTCTTTTCTCCCTTGTTTCCCCCCTTGGGAACAGCAGGGATATTTCACACATCCCCCTGGTTCAGAAGAAGCAGCTTGTGGCAAGATTAGAGGAGATTTAGAATGGTCAGACATCTGCAAGTTGGAAAGAGTTTGGGCTCTTTATAAACACTTTTCTCTCAAAGGTGTTTTTTTCTTTGAATTAACTGGGTGTGCCCTATTTCACTCACAAGATATGGCACAAAGACCCTCCCGTCCTGCTGCTGTACTTCCACAGCATGCCACAGATGGGTCAGGCATGAATTTCTAATATAAGAAGCAAGAAGACCCCAACTATACACATGCTGCTCCTTCAATAGCACAAAGCAGCTGGTGAGGACACAGCCCATCTTCACCTTCTGGCTTGTTCACTCCAGCCCAAGACAGAAACATTTATGTTTTGGATCAGAAGGAAACTGAAGCCTTGGGCTGGAGGGAAGGACAGTGATGGTAAGTGTGTGATCTGGCAAGAAGAGGGGAGCAGTGCTCTTCTCTTCACCCCTGCACTCAGCCCTCCTTGTATCAACTGATCACATCTCCACAGAGGTGGTCTGGGGGTGGGAAAAACACACCTCTCCCAAACACAAAAGGATTCATACCTCCCTCTTTTTCCTCCCTGTCCTCCTGTGCATCCAGTCCCTGCCCTCCATTCCTTGCACTGCCTGCCTGTATGGAAAGTTACTGCCAAACTAGTGTCCCAGATGTTTGATTACATTTCTTGGTGAACTTGATAGAAGAGATATGAAAAAGTAATTTGGATAGGGAGCCCAGAAGGAAGAGCCTACATATTAGGAGTTTCTGGCTTTGACTAGAGCAGGAAACATTTCTAAGCCCAGAGAGCATTCACCCCTATGGGCTGGTATGTTATCTTTAAAAGTCTAATGACCTAACCAGATCTTCCACTTTATGAATACAAACTTCATAAAACTTTTGATAACCAGGGTTGACGTAGTCCTAGACAACAGAAACACATCAGGGCTTCAGAGGAAAACAAGCTTGATTCTGACAAAAGAAGGACTCTCCTATTAATAAGGAAAAAAACCCCAATCCCAAACAGTACAAATCTCTAGTCAAATTTTCAAAAAGCTTCTGCCATGCATGCTCAAGCAGATCATCCATGTCCTCCAAGCCAACCCGCACACCTGTGCACACAGGCAGAGCTTCTGAGCAGGTAGGTCCTACGGGCACAGGACAGGAATTCAACTCACAGCAAAGCTATTAGCATCTTGCAGCCATGTGCATGAGTGACTGTGAGCCCAGATGGGAAGTGTTATTTGAATGGAGCCTCTGTAGAGAAATGACACAGGCAAAAAACAGCAGCTGAGGTGCACTACAGTAATAAACTTTTCCCAGCAAGCTTTTAGAACAGCCATTGGAAATGAGTGGCCAAGCAGAAAACAGCCTGGTGATGTACTTGGGACTTAATGTTCCCAAGGTTGTATCCCATCAAAGCCAAGCTGGAAAAGAAGCACTATGTGACTGTGGAAAGCCACAGACTGGGAAAATCTCCCAACCATTGCTACGTGTCTGCCACACAAACAGGCTGCTGGACTGGGGCCTCTTCCTGCCCTTCACTGCTGTTACTACAAAGTAACATGACCCACCTACACCAGGCAATAGCTTAGGGTCACTCTTGTCAGTACACTCTCATTTAACACCCCAAGTGAGTTTGGGCAGACCAGCTGCCTTCATCATGAAAGGGCAATTAGAGGAATAGATATGCTGCTCAGATGAATTCAGGTGAGATAACTACAGCACTTTAAATTCACACTCCATTTTTATTTTGCAGTTTCTTTCTTTCTTTGATCAGATAAGCCCAATGGATTCTTGAGTGATACTCAGAAATATACAGCCATCTGCTTTCAGACTGAGGAGGCTTCTGGTCATATTTGGATGTTTCTTCACAGTCAAATGGAAGAAAAATTGTTTTAAACTGGAAATTTCAATTTGGGGAAGTAGCTGCAGAGGTCTCAGAGACTGGTCTAGGAGGTGAGCAAACACCCTGGGCTGAGCTGTGCTGCTGGGTGGGCTGTGCAGTAGCTATGCCTATGGAGACAGAGAAAACAGGAACAGACTGGAAACAGGCCGTGGGCACTGGTGCTAAACTGTGTGTACACAGCACCTTGGGAACGCTCTGGAGGAAGGAAGTGAATAGCAGGCTAATACAATCTGCAGTCCTGGCACAAGGCTGCAGAGCACGTGGGACTGAGTGAGGGCTGGTGGCGAGGGTGGAAGCGGGTACAACGTTTCAAAACCTACATACATTCAAAATCTCTCTCACTGTAGCTGCGACTTTGCTTCTCCAGATTGCTTGATGCTGACTTGCTTATCAGGTCCCCAAATCTCTCGATTGACAAAGTCTTATCCAAGTCCTCATCGTCCTCGGCACCAGGAGAGGCTTTCTCTGCGTCATCTCTGCCCTGCACAGAAACCGCCAGGTAAGAATCAAACACGGCAGACTCCTAAAGCCCTCTGGATCCTCCTGCCCTTCCAACAGTGCCAGCTTGCTAAGGAGCAGCAGGCTCCACACGACAGGCCTGGGGCATAATTTCTCACATAGAGGCGCAGCTCTGCTCAAACCAAGTGCCAGAACAGACCAGCAAGCTCCAAGGCACACTCTGCAGGGATACCTTAGTGGTCCTCCACACCTCTCTTGAACGGCAGGTATCAAGGGAAGATGCCAGTGCCTGTTTTTCCTATTAGAGGAAATGCATAGTTTTTGTTTGGCTGGAATTTCTCTCTCCTCACGTTTAACTGCTGCCCTCTGGTCTTCCGTTTGCCCAGTCTGCCATCTCTCTCCTTCTTAGATCTCCTCTGTGTTTCCCCTTGGGAAACAGCATCCCTTCTCTGGTGAGCTGCCCTTTGTGACCACCCGGTGCCTTCCCATCTCCCCTCCACACACCTAGGGACTCCCCGTTCCCCTGGGATGCCTTCTTCAGGCTTTTCTGCCCATTTTCCTCCTGTTTCAGGCAATGGGAACTTCTCTGCCTTTTCCGGGTGGAAGTGCCCCGAGATGAGCATCACCAGGTGTCCCCTGGCCTTTCTTTATTTCTTTCTTTCTTCTGAGCAGCTGCAGCTGGTAAAATTTTCCATCAATATAGCTGAAATGCCAGCGCAGAGCTGTTGTGGACTCCCGTGTTTCCATGGAAACAGGAGGAGGCCCAACTGTGACAAATCTGCTAGGCAGAAAGAGGGAGCAAGGCAGCTTTAGCCGAGAGATCCCTCTCCTTGCATGCCTGTTCTTAGCTGTGGCCTAAGAGCAGCTTTGTATCTGTGGGTGACACTGCTTCTCCTCTCACCTTAGCGCAGGTGTCCCAAGCCCAGCCTCGATGGGGACAGTCTATTTTCAAGCTGCTCAGCTCCTCCTGCCTACCCTACCCAACGGCATGTGAGACACAGGGACCTCACAGAGCAATCTCTGGCCTTTTCTGGGCCACAGACTGCTGTCTGCATGGAGAGGGTAGGGGCTCCTGGGCAGCCTCGGGGCACGCTGGTGCAGACCTGTCCCGGTAAACGCAGGCTGTGCCTCCTGCTGCAGCACGCTGCCAGGACACCAGTCCCGCTCTCAGCCGGCAGGAACTCGGGCCCCGGGCAAGAGACGGCCCCGCTGCTGCTGCATTCCCACCTCACCTGCTGCAAGTCGATGAAGACATCTCCTACGGGAGGGGACTCTCCAGCTGCCATTTTGGTTCAGGACCTAAGGGCCTGGGCAAAATATCAACCCTTCTCTTTCACCGGCAGGCACCCAGCAAACCTGGAGAGTGGCATAACCTGTGGAGAGAGGGCAGGACAAGGGAATGTCGTGGGAGACTGCTGGGCACTGCCCTCAACCCCCTGGCTCCTGATCCAGAGGTCACCTCACCAGCCCTTGGAGAACCTCCCCAGCATCACTAGGACAGGCCTGTCCCCAGCAGTGTGCAGGGGCAAGCGGCCCAGCCCACATTGCTTTGGCCACCGGCTCCAGCTGATCAGGGATAGATGGGATCCTGTCCTTCTCTGAAAGGTCAGAGGGGTCAGTGAAGACAGCAGCTATATATAGCTCCTGCACGGGCTGTGCAAGAGAAAGAAAAGCTTCCTGCTCAGCCGCCTCTACAGCAGCACACCTGTGCAAAGCTGGGGTGTGACTGACTGCCAGGGAAAGAAAAAGTCAGAGAGATCAGGTGCTGGGAGTACATGCCAGGAGCAGGCAGCAGAGTGGTCCTGCAGCACCTAGCTTTAACCGGACAGATCCCAAAAAAGGCCAGAAGGAACCACAGAGAGAACTGTACAGACCACAGAGATAGCACAAGGACAAACAGTTCATCATTCAAACGCCACACACAAAACAACACATGTCACAGGCAAAGAGGCCAACCTTCAGGCTGCAGATCTGTGCCCTGTCAGCACTGGCAGGGCTAAGGGATACACAAGTCCCTGAGGGCAGCAAGGAACAATCTGCTCAATATCCAACTACAGGTGAGGAAGGCAAAGAGGTGCCACGCTTGACAAGGAGTGGGATACAGACTACCACAGAAACACCCCTGGTCAAACCATCTACAGCAGCAGCACAGCCTAAGCAACAAGGGCTGCACCCCAGGAAGAACTGGAGATGGTACAGAGACTGGCACTGGGAAGACACTGACCCCAAAAACTCATCTGAAACAGAGAAGATGTAAGCACATACACAGTGATTTGGGCACAGGGAGAAGCAAAGTGTCCTCAGCTCACAGCACAAGAAAAGCGACATTCGTTAAAACTACAAGGGTAGAATACAAATGAATTCAAAACTGGCAAAAGAAAACATCTTTTTTTCAGTGATGTCATCAAGGAGCAAAAAACTGCAAAGTCAGAGGATAGCCTGGCCATCTCTCTGGTAACGAGTTGTATTTATGACAAAGAAAATGAAGAGAAGTTAAACCCATCTTCCAGAACAAGCTATTCTCCAGCTATGAAAGCTTTAGAGTAAGTATTATAATCTACATCCTGAGGGGTTTCTTACTGTCTCATCTGAAGAAGTTAGCACTGAACACTGTTCAAGATAGGTGACTGAAACACTAAAGATTGTCTAAGGATGAAACCAGTAAGGCCCCCTCATCTCCCCTTCTATCTATGGAGATCTCCAAAAGGTCTACAGTCTGGTTACTCTGCCTACCTGAAGATCTTATTCAAACCAAAAATCCCTGGACCATCTGTAAGGCAAGTTTTTGAGGAGCTAATTTGACCACTGATGAATGATGCTCCTTTGCTCCACCTTCCTAATTATCAGGAACAAGGCAAAACATAATGGAAGAAACCCCTGAGACACACCTCATTGGACTTGTCACTAATTTCATCCTCAGCAAGACCTCAACAGCTCAAGAAAAACAGGTTGCCAAGACAGACATCTACACAGCAAGTGCAGCATCCAGGCCATAAGGAACAAGGCAGAAAAGAATTAAAACGTCCAATCCACTCTGTAGATCTTAAACTGTAATCTTCAACTTCAAAACCCCTTTTCCAAGAAAAACAGAGCAAAAGGGTTCCAAGAGATAGCAGAAAAAATGAGAAAGGTCTGGAAATCATCTGTAAGCAGAGACTGAGTTGCCTTTTAGTAGGAGACATGATAGAGAAAAGGTTAATACACGGCTTTTTTTTTTTCATTTAATTCAAGAAGAGGGTATAATTCCATGAAAACAAACAGCAGTACATTTGAAACTGAAGGCAGGGAACATTTTATTCCAGTGGGAAGAGCTGGCAGGGGAACCTCACTTTGCAGGGCCATGGCATCACCACCCTTAAAGAAAGGATTGGACATTTTTAAGGAACAGAACATTGACAACTACAGCCTGACTGCAAAACGTGTTGCAAGCACTATAACTTAGGGAGTAAAAAGAGAATGGGGCTTTGGATGGCAGCTCCTGTAGAGGCAGAAACCCTAAAACCTAGACTTGTGGGGCCTTTGAAGTAAACTAAAACTATCAGCAGGGCTGTGAAGCAATGTGCTTTGTTTCAGGTCAACCTTAGGTATGTCTGGAGCAAGGCAGAGGCACTGCTGGGTGCAACACACTCTACTGACACCAGCTTTGTAAGATGTTACACTGAGTTTAAAACTACAGCCCGACTGCCTAAACGAAGTTAAAAGGGAGGGAAAATCCAACACTTAGTCTTTCTTTATCCATCAAAGCAGCACATTCAGAATTATGCTGAAGCCATCACCCTAATGAGGCTGAACAGCTAAAAGCCAGACAGTTGTAGAAGCAGTTAAGAGAGCCCTGGGGACTTGCTTTGAAATTTCAGAGGGACTGAGAGATACCCACGGGGTTTCCATCAACGCCCCACTCACCATCCTGTGAAAGCAGGATGTGATGTGCAGGCACCCCGAGCCAGCAGGACCAGAGGCCCAGCTGTTGGAAGGCTCTGATACTTTGGGGACAAGAGAGAGGCGAGGATGAGAGGTGTGTTCTGCGATTCTAACCCTGCCAGCTCTCCTGTTTCTGAAGAACAGAAAGCACACAGCCTCAAAGCACTGGGGCTCCCGTTCGGCACACTGACGCCTGGCTACGGCCACTAGAGGCCACTTGCCCCTTACTCTGTGCCACCTCCGGAGGAAGGCAGGATGGACACCTACTGGGATCCTGCCCGGTGCTGCTATCACCCTCAACAGATGGAGTTCAGAGAAGAGCAAAAATATTGCCAGTGGGCCAGAGGGATTGATTTATAAGGAAAGGTTAGGAGCTAATTTTGTCTAGCACGATATGGGATGACTAAGATGGGGAGGGGACAAACCAGCAGTCTGGAAAGATCTCAAGGGTATAAAACACATCTAAAGATGATTTTTTTGTCAGACAGCCCTTCATAAAGAGACTTAGGAATGGGTTAAAATTTAAAATAAAAATTCAAAAGGAGTATCAGGGAGAATTCTGCTAATAAGCACCACACTGAAGTGCCCAGCCTGCTGGCATCACTGCCTGGGTTGCCATAAGGAGAGCACAAGACAAAATGGGAAACTAAAAAAACAAACACCACTATAGAAAAGTAAATGATGATACCTTCATCCTACTGTATCTCCTGGTTATGGGGAGTACGTGATTCAGCATTCCCACTAGCAGTAATTTTCAGTAATAGAAGCGTCATGCCAGCAGGCCAGATTCGAAGGGAGGCCAGAAAAATCCACAGCCTGCCAACCTGTGTGCACTCACACATCCCTGCTCTCTCCAAAAGCACATCAGTAAACAGAACTGGCTCACATAAATCACCATACCTTGTACTGACCATTTAGGCTTAACAGATTCTGAAGGGAAGTGAGCAGGCACGTCCCTGCAATGCTGGCAGCTACAGCATCTCCCACATGTTGCTCACAGGGACTCCAGCAAGGCTCCCCCTCATCCCCAAAGGCTGCTTCACAGTGCCAGTGCTTCCCTGTTTTGCTGAGAAAAACACGATTTGGCACATCTTTGAGGGCCGAGGCGAGCAGTTCACACTGTCCTTTTGCAATAAGGATGAGTTGGTAACACTACAAGCAAGGCTGCCCAGCTCCGTGGGCAAGGGGCTGCATGGAGACAGCTATCAGGTCCACATCCATCTCCACAGCTCTTCCTTAATCCTTTGGCCATCGGCTGAGAATAATTGAGCTGTGGAGTGTCTAGACTAGGAGTGGACGTTAAGATAGGGATAAAGCCACAGAGGCAAAGCTGGTTTGAGGATAGGGGAGGAGAAGGGACTCTGGCTGATAGACACAGACGGGAAAATCTCACAAAGGAGAAGGATTAGAGGCCTTGGAAGATTTTCCTGGGAAGAAATACTGATGCGCCGGTCCGTGGAGGAAAGGAGCAGGAGGGGTGCTGCTGCGTACATCAAAGCATTTGGATGCTAGTGTGACACTCACAGCCTCAAAGCCAAAGGAAACAGGAGTGGGCTGCACAGCCCCTGCCTCTCCTCTGTCACGGCTGAGGAACAGACACACATAACAGAATGAAAAGGCAACACATAAGACAGTAACCACACAGAGTTTTCTGGCATGAAGGTTTTAACCTGTGGATCTCTCTGCCACATGGCTTTGTTGAAATTTGTATCATTACACAAGCACTTCAGAAGGCTCAAATATGTCAATGAATCCTATACTCCACTGAGCTACCCTGGATGAACCATCACAGCCATTCACTCCTGAATCACCGTCTGTCCCCTCTGACTCTCCCTTCACAACAAGCCCTTCACAGGGTACCAGACGGGACGGAGCCTGCACGATCCGCAGACACAGAAACGAACACACGGAACAAGATTCACTCCAGAACGAAGTGCCAGCACCAGACAGTAACAATAAGCCACCCTTCCACTGGACGGACGGACGGACGGCTCTGACAGACACACGTACAGCCGGGGAAGGGACACAGACAGGCACTGGGGTCACTGCACCACGTCCGTGCCGTGCCTTGCAAACCCGGTACGGTGCGGAGCGCGGGACTGCTCCACGCCGCGCCGCATCCAGCCCCGAGCACCGCGCTGCGTGCCGTGCCGTGCCGTGCCGTGCCCCGTGCCATGCACCGCCCCGCACCGTGCCGTGCCATGCACCATGCCCCGCACCGGCAGCCACCCGCACCGCGCCACGCACCGTGCAGCACCGGAGCCGCCCGCAGACGGGGCCGGGGCAGGGCAGCCAGGCGGAGCT
>VZRX01017906.1:30147-55453 GCA_013398075.1 Notiomystis cincta | reverse complement strand
CGGGCCGGGTCGTGTCAGTGCCCCCGGTGTGTGGACGCTCACGGCCCGGCCCGGCCCGGCCCGGCCTTCCCCTTTCCTGCAGGGGACCTCGTCCTGGACGGCTCCAGCACGCTGACGCTGCTCACCTCCACCCTGCAGCACCTCACGCAGGTCTTCGAGCAGCACCTGGGCTCCCGCAACCAGAACCGGGGCTTCGTGGCGCTGCCCTCGCACCCCGCCGAGACAGCCGCCATCCTCCAGGCGCAGTTCCTCTTCGACGTCCTGCAGAAGACTCACTCTCTGAAGGTCCGTACGTACCGGGGCCGCGGTGCTGCCGGGCCGGGTAGTGGAGGTGGCAGGCACAGCGACAGAGCAGCCTCCTGTGTGGGGCCCATTGCCCCCGCCTGGCGTGCAGGCTCCGTGGGTCAGATGGCTCTCACGGGGCTCCTGCGCGGAGTCGTCCCTCAGCACCATGGTCTGCCTACCTAGGATCAGCCATGCAACTCAGCGGAAAGTTTCTCGGAGTTAAAAACAGGGGCAGCAGGAGTTAATTATGTTCTGACCTTGGTAAGGTGTTGTTATTGTTGGGAAAATTATTATTTCCTGAGATGCTTCAGCAAGTCCGGCAGTACTTGGCACCTGGGCACAGCTGAGTGCTCCCAGAGTGATGATTGATCTGCCAAGGCAGCAGAGCCTGGGAACTTGAGCAGAGGGGTGAGATGTTGTACACGCTCTGAGGCTGCTGCTTATTTCAGCAGCCTGGGCAGTTGTTCTGGTTGATCGGTTTCACAACACGGGATATTTCTAGTAACGTATCCTCATTAATTTTAACAGTAAAGGCTGTAGTAAAGAGGCTGTAATAAAGATAAAACTACAGATCAAGGAATTCTTCAGCAAGGTTTTTGAAAGGTGGCATGTGCTACAATGCTGCACGTGATTCTACTCGGCACTGGGATACTGCTGGGGGTGTAATAGAGGTGAAAGGATCCTGAAAGATGAAGAGGCATTAGCAGCTCTTTTAGGTTCCACAATGGGGCCCAAAAGGTATTGTGGCTGAGCACTGTGATGTCTTTAAAAAGGTGTTTTCCCTGTGAGAGGGGAGCGGTGTCAAAATGTTGGCAGGATTTTGTAACAGTGTAGTGAGTGGGGAGGTTGGAGTGGGGCCCAAAGTCTCTGGAGAAACATGGGTCTCCTGGCAGGAGGAGGCATAGAGGGACACTGCAATCAGAGGATGTTGTGGTGAGTGCTTCTGTTAACTGGAAAATGTGCTCTCTCTGCAACAAGCCTGAAAGGAAGGGGACACTGCCCACTGATGACTGGTAACTGGTTTACTTGGAGAAAGTAATAATTTATATCAGCCTGACAGATTTTTCAGACAATGGAGGGAGAGCAGATGATCAAGACACACAGCAAGAATGGCATCTGAAATAAACTTTGCTAAAACTGATCATTAGAGCTTGCCAATACAAGCTGCCTTACAAATGCTCTTGTTCAACATGCAGCATTAGTGCTGGCAGGCAGTGGGCAGTGATTCATTCCTGCCAGGGCTGTAGCTGTGGAAGCAGCAGTGGTGATGAGGTCTTGGGATGTCTGTTCTGCACCTGATGAGTCACTTCTGTGTGAATGTATATATAACTGGCAGAGATGGTCTTTCTGGTTGTACTTTGCTGTCCACAGTGCAAGTGGTAACTACTTCAGTACTCACTTTCACTAGCAGCCAGAAATACTGTTTATGCACTGTCTGTAGGAAGCATAAGAAGGTGGTTCTAACAAGCTGCTTTATGGTACTTGAACACAGCCTGACTGCCCGCTAGTTAAAGGGCCTGTGGCTGTACTACAGAATACAAAGAGGAGGTACCTGCAGGCACCTCAGCCTAACTAACCGTGCTTGGAGACCAACTGTTTTCCTTTGTATCTGCTTGTGGCTTGCCTTATTTGGCCTCTTGTGGTGAAATGCATATGCACACCTCCCACCAGAGTGCAAGTTCCACTTGATAAACATACATCCAGCAGTTAGTTTTGTCTTTGGTAGATTTGCTAGTAGTGGCTGATGAGGAATCCAGCTGTCAGATCTCCCAGTCTGACAAGTTGTGAAAGTGATGAAGAAATGGTGAAAAGTGTGAAAGTGGTGAAGCCATGTGGGCAGGTGAGAGGAGGAGGAGCTCTGTGGGCTGGCAGACTACACTTGATAACACGCTGTTCTCTTTGACCTCTATTGTACTATGGAGCCAGGGAGACAGTGCCACTACCAGCACTGGGAGAGAGCTTTTAAGGGATTACCCAAGCTGGAGGGACAGCCTGTTCAAGGTGCTGCAGTTGGTGCATCAGGGAGGTGGTAATACAACACAAACCAAGCTTGACATGAGACTTTTTTTCTCATTTCTCTAGCTCGTTCACGTTCCAAACTGTGTTTTGCAATCTGCTGTGAAGATCTTCCCTTTCAAGTCCCTCCGGCATCTGGAAGTAAGTATAGGTAGCAAGAGTGGTTTTGGGCCTTGCTGTTTGGGTTTTCTTGACTAGTTTTGTGGTTGCAGAATGCCTCTACTCCTAAAAACTGGGGAGGCTTTTGTGGCTTCCCTGCAAGGCTAAGACTAAACTCTTGCAACACTTGCTTGGGTTAAAACTTGGATCTGCTTCTTCACGGTAATATTTTGATGTATGTTGTTCTTACTTTGTCCTCACTGCTGCAGTTGAGGTCTGTCCCTCCACACTGCCTCCGGGGACTGCGATTTGTCTATTCTCAGCTGGAATCTCTAACCTGTTGCAAATGTATCAGTACACTGGAGGTGAGTGTCTCTACAGCTCATGGGGTAAATTGCAAGAGAAAGGCTGTCTTGATCCTACAGCTCTTCACACAGGGAAGATGTAGGAGACAGTGTTAGCCCTTTTATTCATCCATGTTGTGTATGGCTTCTTCTCCCTTCCCTGTTCTGGTGTCCTACTCCTGTCTCAAGCAGTGTTGAAGGATGCCCTGCTTGCAAGCACATGTGCTCTGTAGTCTTCTTTTTAGGTTCTTGAGAATTTTTGGCTCTAGAAAACACTCGTGTCAGCTAGGTCTGACAACTCTCTGTATCTGTCTGTTTCTACATTCAAGGCCTGCAGCTGGTCAAGGTTTATTTCATTGTACCTCAGCATCGTTTTTAGAGCTTATTGTCAGAGGGAATGCTGTGCCCCAGTGTCTTACCTGCACTGCTGCCCAGCACATTTCTGAGACATGAAGGCAAGCTCCAGCCATGGAGAACTGAGTAGCATGGGCTGTGCTGGCCATGGGCCTCAGGGCTTTTCTCTGGGACATAGAAGCAGATCCTGCTGAGAAACAGAGGCTGATGACAGGGAGTGCTTTGAGAGCTTTTTTTTTGTCTGTCAGACCACAAGTGCATAGCTTGTCTTTGAGGGAGGTCTGATGATTTTGTTAGCTTGAATCTGTGTGCTCAGTGTTCTGAGCCTAAGAAATCTAACAGGTTAACTATTGCCACTTCAGTGTAGGAAACATAAGCATCTTCCCTTCTTTCTAAATATCTGGCTGTGGGATTCCCACCACCTCCAAATACTCAAATTAGGGACATGAAAGTCACTGCCTCTCTAAGCAAGACAAGGTCTGTAAAGTACAGTATGTCAGCCACCTTCTAGACTGTTCTCCTGAGTTTATCTGCTTTTACTATAACAGACAGTACTCACCAAAGAATGACTCCTCTCTTCTTCCTAGGAAATAATTTCAGCATGTGGTGGAGATCTGAGCTGTGCTCTCCCATGGTTGGAGCTGCAGACTGTGAATTTCAGCTATAACTCAATCACTGCTTTGGATGACTCACTGGTGAGTGGGGCATCCTTCCTGCATGGCTGAGGGGAAGAGAAGGAGATGATCACAGCCAAGAGCCAGGCCCTCTGTTATTGATGCTGCTAGGTCTGGGTGGGAGGAAGCAGGCAGTGTTAATTTTGCTGCCTCTCCCAGCAGGAGAGGCTTTCCATGTTGTAACAGAGACAGTTGTAGGATCTGATCTATTATCTATCTTTTTGTCCCTCAGCAATTATTGAATGCTCTGAGGGTCTTGGATTTGAGTCACAACAAGATCCAGGATTGTGAGCACTATTTAACAGTGAGTATTTCGGGCTAACCACCAGAGTTTTCTCCTGTGCAGAGGATACTGTTAAAATTCTATAATCGTTGACATCACATTCCTGCTAGGTGATGTATAATAAAAGAAATTGCAGATGTGGTGTGGCTTAGAGCTAGAGCTTGCAGCCTGGAAAGTGTTGTGCTGTATGTGCAGTCTGAGTGCCACTGAGGCAGAGAAGAGTGTTCCTCACACAGAGAGGTGTTCCTCACCTGCTCTAAGACACAGGGTTAGCTGTAGTTACCACTTGGCAGTGCAGCATGGCCGAGTGGTAAAATGCAGTGATACATGCAGGGTACTCTGTGTACAGCCCCTCACAGGGTGGGCACTCCATTGTGGCCAAGACTTTGCTGTAATCTGTGCAGCAGGTGAGAATTATGTAGCCAGGCATGGGGCTGTAGAAATTTACTGTTCAGTTTGTTCACACTGCCAGTAGCATTTACTGCCTGCTCTCAGAAACCAGTCAGTTACTCTAGAAAAGGGGTAGTCCATCACAAGGGCACATGTGTTTCTGGGGAATAGCAGTGAAATCCATGCTTTGCTGGGCTAGATCTGCTTCTTTGAAGCAGAGCTGTGAAACAGCTTCTTGTGGAGTTGTATCATTCCCCATCATCTTTACAAAGGTAAGAAAGGGTTTCTTTTGGTAGTTCACTCCTTTTGGAGAGGCAGGATGTCCAGTCCTTTCCTGTGCTCCATCGAAGTTGGCAAGGAAAGAGAAGGGTGCTCCTGGCAAATTCTGTAAAGCAGTTAGATGATACTGAGCATCCCTAAACAAACCACTCCCAGTGTGAACATCAAACTCCTTCTGCAGAAACAGTCTTAAGAAACTCACTTGTTGGTTTGCCTTGTTGGGATCAAAAAAATGGTAGAAGCTAGTGCCCTGTCTTGGTCAGGGCCAGGCTTTGAGCTAAGATCTCAGCTGATCCAGTGCTGCTCTTCTCTCTGAACAGACCCTTACAGAACTAGAATACCTCAATCTGGCATACAACTTCCTGTCCAAGGTGCCAAACCTTGGCATCTTCAGCCGATCCAAGCTGGTGACTCTGATCCTGCGCAACAATGAGCTGGACAGCATTAATGGTGAGCCCACAAGGGAGGAGCATTTCTGAGTTTGAAGCCTTCCTGTTGTCCCTGAGAATGAGCAGAACTTGAAATCTTGGGCACAACTATTTTTACAAGGGTTCAGTTTTGGGGGAGGTTCCTAAGTTATGTCTTTTAGCATGCTGATGGCTTCTTTCTTTGTTCACAGGGGTGGAACAGCTTGTGAATCTGCAGCACCTGGATGTGGCCTATAACCTGCTGCTGGAACATGCCCAGTTGGCACCATTGTCCACTCTGCACTATTTAAAAAAAGTAAGCATAAAGCCTGATGGGTTGGTAGATTACAGATTTCATGGTCAGGGTGTGCAAGATGGAGACTTCGTGGTAACCAGAGAGTTTTGAAAGATACATTCAACTCTTGAGCATTTAATTTTATAGCAGGAAACTGATGGGGGAGCCTTAGAGAGATACCTGTGTTTCAGCCTTTGCTTTTGAGCAGTTGCTCAAGCTAACCTTTTTCATATATTTATCCCCATTTCCTTGCTCATCCTTTCTGATTTTAACACTGTCAAGTTCAGTAAAGATCCTCCCATAATCCTGTTGTGGATTTGTGTGTCCAGAGAAGTCTGAAGGAGGAGCACAGCAGTCACTATAGTGCTTGTGAAAGAAAATGATAGAATCAGAGATTGGTTTTGTTTGGTAGGGACCTTAAAGATCTAGTTCCACCCCCCTTGCCGTGGGCAGGGACACACCTCCCACTAGACCAGGTTGCTCATCCAATCTGGCCTTGAACACCTCCAGGGACAGGGCATCTACAGCTTCTCTGGGCCTGCAAAGGACTGTTTGTTCAACATTTCTCAGAGCTGGTACTGAAATAGCTCATAATGGTTTAAGTCATGAGTAGTTATTTGCTTCTCTATTTGCTGAACTGATTTCAGGAAGCATTGTAAAAGCACAGTCCTCTCCTGGCTTGATAACTATTCCACTGCAAAGGTATTTCTTGAAGGAGAGGGAAAGACTGAAGCCTGCAGGCAGGACAGATGGGGTACAGAATATTGCTTCTAGTTACAACTTGTCTGTTTCCCTTACCCAGCTGCATTTGGAGGGAAACCCAATATGGTTCCATCAAAATCACCGATCTGCAGCCCTTGTCCATGTATCTCCCAGGGCAGCCTTCTCCAATGTGAGTATTAGCCACATGCCTTCTGCCCCTGCTGTTGAAGGCATAAGGTGTTCTAACAAATGAGGGGCAAATGAGGGAAAAGAAGCTTGCAGATTTATTCCAGTTGTGTAACAGTGGTGACTGGTTTTGGTTGCATTTTTTTTTTCCTGTGGTAAAGTAGTTTAACCTTAAATTTTTATGTGGTGTGCTGGCCAGCAGAGAGTTGAATACTGATCTCAGGTTTGCAACACCTCAGATCTTAATATGACTTCACTTCCTACTTCTTCAGTTTTGCTCACTGATGGAACTTTACTCTGTTCCTGCTAGATGGTAATGTTGTAGGTGGACTGTGCAAAGAAGGAACTCACAGTCTCAGTGCACCTTACCTAAGTATGTGCTACTTTGGCAGCCATGGCCAGCTCTTTGTCCCCATCACTCTGCTCTCAGCTAGGTGTCATCACTGCTCCCTTGCACTCTAGTGCTTAGGTCAGTTCCTGGTAAACTGATTGCAAATAAAGAAGCCAGCAAAGCCAGTGTTCTGGCAATTTAGAAAAACAAACTTATGTGCTAATGGTCAAAGGCGTTCCGGAGCTGGTCTGCCCCTCATATTTACTGGCAAATGGCTGGATTCATTGTCTTCAAACTGCATCTTGGAAAAAGCTTTCACTGAGCTCAAGTTACTGGAAGCTATGTGGAATCAGGATAGAAGTAGGATAAAGGCTTTGAGGTAAAAGTGAGTACCTTTCAAAACAATTTGAGTTATTGTAGAATAATCTATTGTAGCTCTTCCGTGAACTGTCTTGGATACGTTTCTGGAAGTTATAAAGTCTGTAAACAGGAAAACCATAACAGTCCCTTCTGGCTTTATATGCTATTAGGTCAGGTAGCTGCAACTGAAGGAGTGGTGGATAGGCAGGAACAGGGTTGTTTCTTTGCAGTTTTTTTGCCAGGGATCCCAACCCTAGGGTGGCCTGAAGGGGAATAGGAGTCAGCAGAAATTGTCCTGAGTATGTGCCAGCCAAATGGAATCTGACTGCAAATGGGTCTCTAATTACAGTTCTTTTTGGACGGGGAGCCACTCTCTTCCTCAGACCTAATGGTAAGTATAATTCTTAAAAAGTGATCTTACTGGCTTTGGGACTGGGAACTCAGACAGGTTTTTGCATTGTCATGTGTCCTGTTAAATCTTTATGGACTACCTTGACTTTTACACAGATCATTTTGTCTCAGTTCATGCTGGTTCCTAATAATTGTTAGAACTGGCCAGTGTAATTTGTTCTGGCTTATGTAGCCTTGCAGGACTTGGAGCCTTGCCTGTTTCCTCTTCAGGTACTGTCTGGTACTTGACACTTGAACTACATGTCAGCAAAATAGTTATCAGTTTCCCATCTGCTATTTTTAAGAAAGGCAGAGATTGAGTTATATCAGAGTGGTTGTGATAAACAATCCAATCAGCCAGGCAGGATCTGTTGTCAGTGCTTTGACTGAGATGGTGAAAGCTTGGGGTGAGGAGCAAGAAAGTTGTCAGCCTGAGTTGTGGCTTGGTTACCTTGTCTGTCCTTTGCATTCAGCAGGCAATACTCTTTTCTTCTTACTTTAGCACCTTCCAAGACTTGTGCAGAGTGTGTCCCAGTCCATCCACACTTCTACCTCAGAGAAGACTGCACTGGACCGCAGTGCACTGGAGAGCTCCTGTGCTGCAGACTTCAGCGACAGTCAGTCCCCAGCAGAGAATGTGGCTGTCAGGCTCCCTCGGAAGAAAAGCAAGGTCTGGGACTGACAGAGCTTCTTAGCCATGTAGCTGGCATGTTGGGTGAAGGGGATGCCTCCACGTGAAAGCCTCCTGCAGTGAAGTGTGGTCCGGTACTGACTGTGTGGTTAATGAGCGTGTTAAGAAGGGACTTTAATACAATCTTGATATGCCCTGAGAAGTGTTTCATGGTGCATTTCTACACTGTAACACCTATAAACCCTTCAGCTTGGCAGAGCCCCTCATCAGGTGCTGTTTTCATTGTTCTAGTTCCTCACGACTACTTTTATCCTGCTTTTTTCCAGGGAAAAGTCAAGGTGCGCAGAGCCAGTATTTCAGAGCCGAGTGACACAGAACACGAGCCCCAGGCATTACCCCTCTCTGCTGGTGAGGCCTGTCATCTTCCTTAATAATAGCAGCTAAACTGCCCAGGGTAAGAGGAGTGCTCTGGCCTGGTGACTACTTTCATACTTCCCGAGTTTTCTCTCTGCAGGTCTGGTCCTGGAGCATCAGAAGGAGATGAGGCGCTTGGCCAGCTTCAGAGATCGCTTTGGTGCTGACTGGCTGCAGTACAAGCGGCACCTGGAGGAGCACGGCCAAGGACCCGTCATGTCCCGCAGCCGCTCTGCAGATGAGATCACAGGCAGACCTGCTGCAATGGACTTGCAGAGTGAGAGCTCTGACCCAGAGCAAGAAAAGCCCCAGGTATCCCAGGAAGGATCCTCTCCTCCTTTGGATGACACTGCAAAGGAAGAGCCTGAAGTACAGATGGTTGAGCCTGTGGAAGAGCAGAGAGGAGAAGAGGAGGCAGATGAGCTAATGGTTGGAGAGGAAGAAGAAGAGAAGGCAGAAGGTAAGCAGGTCCTTTCACTGCTGTGTTTGAGGGCTTGGATAAACAGCAAAATAGATGAATCAAATGTGATTTGTCTCTGAAGCTGTATCATGATGCCCAGTATTGTGGGAATTCTAAGGACCTGGGTGCAGCAGGACTCAAGGCCTGCAGCGTGTACTGACCTGTACTGTGTCTTGTTTGGCAGTGGACCTGTGCCAGCCCGTGCTGGTGAGCCAAATAGAAGGTGAAGGGGACCCAGAGCCAGACTGGATCTTCCTGCGAATCACAGCTAAGCATGTGATTGAGGTGGAACTGAAGGCTGCTAGAGTCCTCCACAAGCTGGAGCTGAAATGCCTGCAGAATGTGGAGACCTCTGAGCTGACCTGGAAGAGAATGGTGAGTTACACTTCTCTGTGAGCCTTTGTCATCTTACTCCCTGTGTATGGCAGCATTCTGAATTCGGACTCCTGTTGAGAATCCTGCAGGTCTTTTCCTAGCTCCTGCAAAGCCTGATTAATTGAACATCTCTTCCACCCAATGCATGTGTATCTAATGGCATCTGTATTACTTAGACTACCTGCAATAATGCAGCAGAAGCCAGCATCAAATCTATTCCAAAACCGGAATTTAAAGACAATGTTCCAATGTGGAGGAATGAGAGACTTCTCAAGAGGAACTTAAATGAAATGGAGATCTTCCCATCCATTCCTCGCTGGGATATCACCCTGGCCTTGGAGGACTCCTTGTGGATTGCATTGTTTCTAGAGCAGCACAGACCCCAATGTGATGTTTAAAAAGCTCCTGGCAGCTAAGTGGGCAGTTTGCCATCTGCTCTAGGTGCACACTTCAGCATTACCAGCCCTTTTTTGGTTTTTGTGGTTCTTTAGAAGGGGAGTTTGGAAATCTCTTTTTCCTTGTGGTAGGATTTTAACATTCAGTCTGTATAAAGACATGTTCATAGATTTCTCTAATACTGTTTTCTGTAAAAACTCCAACTCATTTTTAAACCCTGCCCTTGTGCCTTTTTGAATTTTTGTGGCTTGACAGTCCTCTGAAATACCTTCATGAAAAGGTGTTTTGTTTGAAATGCTTTGTTTTAGGCCTTGAAAGTTACTGTTGTAAGTTTCTAGCACTCATGCAATTTTTCAAGCACTCAACACAAGTGTTGTCAGCACTCATTAGCTTTATATTTGTTTATTAATTTCTGCCCATTTTACCAGACTCCCAAATGCTATCAGCTGCAGAGGGATGCTTAGGACGCACTAAATTAAGTGCTTTTATGGCCATGGTTCAGCTGTTTACAAACAGATGTAGTCTGTCAAAGCTTCTCCCTCAGCCTAGACCAGGTGTTTTCTGTCTCCTGCAGGACCTGGAGCGAGTTTTCCCTGTCCTCACGTTGCACTTCAGCTACATTCGCAAGGACCGGCAGAAGCGCAAATACGTGGTGCTTGATGACTGCCCCGAGCAGTGTCTGCAGGTGGGGGAGGCTTGGGGAGGGGCAGTGTTACTGCAGGACACTGAATCCTCCCAGCCAGCACAGGGCTGCTGTTCTCAGAGCACATGAGCACCTGCTGCCCATGCCTAGCTCGTCGGGATTTCTTCTGCACAGATGATCTGTGGAGGGCCCCTTGAGCATGCTCCTGTAGCATAAACGGTGCTCTCAAGGAGAGAGTCTTGCAGTTTTCTCCCTCCTGGGGGGGAAAGTTTGTAGTCCAGCTAATGATCATTACTTGTGCTTGTGCAACATAATGTTTCATGGGTGCTGAGTGATGTGCTAGCCTGTGCTTGGCCCTCTGGACAGTGAGTGTCAGTGCTATGTGCACCCAGCTGCTGTAGGGACTCTGGTTTCTAATCCAATCATTTTTCTCAAGATATTATTTAAGTACATTTAAACAAGTTCTTAGAGGGAAGACACAAAACACATGAGACCTTTGAGATCAGAGTTCCAGAGGGAGCCTGTCAGTAAACAGCTATCAGGCACAGACCTGCAAAAATAGGTTGTCTTGGTCTTCTGCAGTGAAGCTTCATGCCTTTGGCAAGTCTTGCACGGCTGGGAAATGTTCTTGCACCCTTTACCCTCTGAAATGCTGTAGTAGGGCACATGAAAAGACTTGCTGGTGTCAGAAGCTTGATGAGGACAATCATAGCTACCTGATAAGATCCTTTTCCCTGTGCTGCTACTTTTAGTGTATCCTAGAAGTGTTGTCCCCAGCTGTTGAGGAGAATCGGCGAAATCAGGACCAAGAGAAAGGATCCATGAAGCTTCAGTGCCTGAAATGCAAGCAGGAGTTTTCACAGTCCCTGGCCCCCTGGCATCAAGGTTCCTATCCTTCAGAGGTTGGAGACACCAAAATCCTGGGGACCCTAGTTGCCTCAGATCAAGGTAGGCTGTAGTGCCCAGGAGAAGGATGTTTGCTAATGCCAGGGCAGAATTCCAGAGTGGCAGCTGTGGTGCAGAGCATGGAATGTATAGGAGAAGGTGATGCATTGGCTGCACTGGAACTAAAACCTGTTGTGGGGTGAACTATCACTTGACCTAGTTGGACTGGGAAGAGCCTGCCTTGTTTGCCAGCAGGAATAAGCCACTGGTTTAAGTTAAGCAAACAACACTCCTGTTCTGGGTGGCCTGGAGGAACATAGGGGTGCTGGAAACTGCAGTCTGGGAGAGGATTTAAAGGTCATGTAGTCAGTTCTGCCACGGAGACTTTATTTGTTCTAAAGAGCTTTTGCTAACAGAAGCTTCCAGGGAATCTGCATCAGTATTTCAGGTAAAACTTTGGCTGTCAGACGTCAGAAAAACAACCAGAACCCGAACCTAAGTCTCCCTGTCTATGATCTTAAGCCCACTCTTGCCACTTTGGGGGAGCAATTTATTCCTTTCTTTGTACTTGAGGGCCATTGTTCTCCCCTGGCAACTTCTCCTGGTTTCTGTCCTCTAGATGAAATAAGCTCAACTCTCTAGATAATTTACTTGTCAGTCATATCTCATACATTCAGTCTCTTGCTGGTCTTTGTACTTTTCCCCATTTGTCCACATTTTCCTTTGGCTATTTAAAATTATATGTGGTATTTCAGCTGAGATGTGGCTAGTGCTGAATAGGCTGCCATCTTCTGACTACTGTGTTTTTTGAAGCTCAGTTTATATTCAAAGTGGGGAGTGCCTTAGCTCAGAAGACGCTGTTTGACAAAGTATCCTGGAATTGAAGTACTGCAGTGAACACAGAAGTGCTGTCCTGGCTGCAGCACTTTTCTCCACCCCAGGACTCTTCCTTCTTTGTGCCACAGTAGTGGGAGTCCCATGATCCAGCTAGGAGCAACAGGAATCAGGGTCAGAAGGGATGAGGACAGCCTGGGGAAGGGACACAGCATGTTGGGGATGGAGGTGGCTAAGGAAGATTGGATTGACTGCTCATGAGCTTGGGCTTCATAGGTTATGTGAGCACTTGCAGATGTGAAGTGGAGGAAAGTCATGAGCCAAAGCCCTGACACAGTTTCAGTTGCAACCACAGCACACACTGGTCACCCTAAATGTGAGCAGAACTATTTCGTGTGGCACTGATCCAGAATTTCTTGTTGATTTGTGAGGGGTGGTATGCAGGATGTGCTTCTGAACAAAGTTGCTCAACGAGCTGCTCAAGTCAGACTGTAACTATTCTCTACCTTGAAAAGGGAGGGTTCAGGGTTTGAGGAGGAGGCGGGGGGAAGTAAAATCTTGCTGGGGAGAGCTTTTCTGGCTTTTCTTTATACCTGACAAAATCTTTCACAGGTCCTGCAGCAGCTGGTGAGCCCATAGCCTGTCCCAGTTGTTCCAGTGACCATGTGGTCATTCTGCCTTCAGAGGAGTGCTCCAGCACACCTCTGCCACCTGGTACCGACAGCACAAGCGAGGACCTGTCAGACTCTGTGCTGGAGGGAGGCAGCCAGCAGGAGGGCCCAGAGGAAACATCTGTCCTGGCCAGTGAGAGCGGGAAGTTCTACATCGGCGGGGAGGACAGCTCAGAGATGGACACCAGCAACAGCACCAGGACCCCAGAGCTGAGCACTGAGCCTGAGGGCACTCTTCATCCCACCTCCCACGGGTCAGATGGTGGCTGTGGGAAGGAGCAGAGCATGAAGAGCCAGTACTTGTCCCTCAGCCACACAGACACCAACGGGGGCAGCCTGATGGGAAGCTACCGTTACAGTGTTTCTCGAGGGCCCACTCCTTCCCCGCTCTCTTTGACCTCTGAGTCTGAGGAAACATGGAATCTGAGTCCTTGTGAGTATGAGGAAGCTGTGCAGGGTTTAGAGGTGCTGACAGCTTGTTGTTGGTTTTATCACTGGTGCTTGCAGGGTACACTTCCTCCTGTTTAACGGGGAAGGGGGACATCAAATACAAGCAGCCATAAACATACGGGTCTTATGAGCAGAGATTTTCATTCCCCTCTCTGTTAAATCCTCATGCCTGAAGGTAGGAAAAGTGAGTCAGCTCCTAATACCTATTATTGCTTAGACTCTGAGTGATAGGGTCTTGTTCTGGAAGCTGCAATGCTCAGTTATGGACACACTGGGTTCCTGTGGCATCCATGAGCTGCCAGCTGGAGCATTATCTTTGGAAAATAGTATGCATAATTTCTCTGTATTTATTTTTTGGCAGTGTGAGGCTGGTGTGCTACTAGGAGGCTCTGGTTTGTGGATCTACAGTTGCCTGTGCTTTCCTCACTTTTTTTGTGAGCTTCAGGTGACAAAGCCTGTCCAAGAGACTGCATTCTATCTGTGTGAGGGCTGTCATGCAAGATAGGAGGTCCACAAATTATTTTTCTGAAGGACCTTGGATTTCTGATGTAGTAGACTGCCTTTGCTTAGGCATGAGTTTGTGATTTACAGAATAACAAGTTGGAAAGGAGCTGTGGACGTTATCTGGTCTAGTGCCACAAGTGACTCTACTGCAGCTGAGACTAGTTCTGATTTGCAAACATATTGGTTTCTTGATCCAGAGAGGTCTCCCTCAGTCCTTCAAGACTGCTGTGCCTCAGAAGAGGAGTCAGTGTAGAACAACAGTTTTAGGATTGCTATGTTCAGTCTTGTACAGTTCAAGTATGAGAAATAAAACAATCTCTTTTTGGGGGTTAATTACAAGGTCCCAATTTAAAACTGAGCCTATGGAAAGTTCCTGCTGAGGAGTGGTTGATTGGTGTAGTGTTTCTGGTGGAGAACAGACTCCGCTGGGAAGTGTGAAGTCCTGGGCAGCATTGTGGCTGTTGTATAAATTATTTGGTTATACAATTTCATGACACACCTAATTATATTCTTTAGCAGTTTTATTGGTGTCTTCCTCAGGCCCCTTTAACCTTGCCACGATCAAAGTCAGAGTTAAAAAGTTGACCTGAGCTGACACCAGCTGAAATGAGGAATCTCTTTCTGGCTTTGTAATAAAGAATTGCCCTCCTGCCAAATCCAGCAGCAAAGAAATGTCCTTCTGTGACTAAACAGTCAGGCACAGTTTGAAGCTGGTTGACACCAAAGCTTTGTATATCTGAAAAAAAAGCAAGTGTTGGAGCAATGAAGTCCTCTTTTATCTCCACATGGAGACCTGTGGCCTGTAAAGCGCTGTGTTTGGTCCTTTGTCCTGGGGAGACACTTAATGGAAGCAGGTGTGCAGAGGGGGTGACAGTGCTGCCCTGGTGCCTGTCTGCATGCTTGGGCAGCCCCTGGTCAGTGGGCAGAGTGTCACTGCTGCCCTTTGCTCTCCTCAGCTGTAAACAGCGTCCTGAACACGAGGGACTTCCGGTCAGTGGATCATCGCCTGAAGCTGTACCTGGACATGGAAGTTTTTGAGGAGAATGCTGAGGAGTTCCAGTGCTTCCTCAAGGTGAGCCCCCACAGCACCACTCCTACAGCTCTTCGGCTGTCCCTCTTGGCACCCTGCAAGTTCTGCAGTGAGGTGGCATCCCAGAGGCTGTGGAGTGTGAAGGGAGCTGAAGTGTCTTTGAGTCTGGCCTTTCTGTGGATGAGCTATCAAGGGGCAGGCCAAGGCTATGACCCACCCTCTGTGTGCTCTAGGTGGCCATGGTGAGGTTTGGCCGGCAAGGAGAGTTCCTCTCAATCCTGGTTGTTTCTGATCTCAAGATTTATGTGCTGGAAGTCACTGGAGCTATCAGGTGAGGACCCTGCAGCAAGTCTGTGAGTACTGGGTAGTGCCAGCCTGTGCTAGCCTTGCTGCCCGTACCCTGGAGGGGTGGTGACGTGCACAGGCTCTTCTGGCAAACTCCCTGCTGCAGTCTGATGTGGGAGAGGAGATGGGGCAGCCTGCTGCAGCTGAGAGCTGTGCTCTGTGATTAGGGGCCAACCTGCAGACTGGCTGAAGAAGAATGACTCCCACTACCTGTCGAACATTTCTCATCTGGAAGTGGGACTCTGCCACCAGAGCTTGCGAATGGAGTTTGAGAACCCAAAAGCTTCCTACAATCTGCTGATCCGGAACCAAAGGTGCTGTGACCAGTTCCTGCAGACCCTGACAGGTGAGAGTAGAGCTCTAGGGGGGTGGGGGAGAGGACTTGAAAGATTTGTTCTTGGGGTTTTATCAGGACTGCTATTGTTGGATATATGTTGGAAATTAACTTCTCGACAGCTGAGAAAAAAAGCTGGGGGAGAATCTCACTGGCATCATAATGTGCAGCACCTCTCTGAACAGTAGAGAAGCATCCTGGACTGTTATGGACTGCCCCTGGGTTTGCAGTAAAAGACACCTGCCTTCTCCCCCTCTTTAGATCTCATGCAAGAACTGCCTGCTAAGCACAGGAGTAAGGTGAAGGAAATACCCACTGTGGAGATGAATCCCCAGCACTGGTTATGGTAAGAGCCTGTGAAAGGTTGGGATTTCAGATAGAAAGGGATGTCTGCTTATCCAGCAGACTCTGGGAAGCATGGTGCTGGAAACAGGGTAGCACAGAAGGAGGCACTAATGGAGTGGTAGCCAGGCCTATGTTATAGGTTGAAGGCAACTGTCTCCAAGTGCCTGCTGCACAGAGGGTGAACAGGTAAAGGGGTGTCATGGTCTGAGTCAGGCAGGGCAACTTCAGCTCTTCTGGATGAGCCTGAGCAGGATATAATAGAGGGAGAAAAAGTGGGAGGCATAGGGCAGCCTTCTTACTTGTGAGAAGCATTTGGCTCCTGGCTGGCAAGGTGGTAGTCAGAGGACGAGGAGAGGAAGAACTTTGCAGTGTCTGGAAGAGATGGGTCCTTCCCTTCCCAGAGGACTGGGAACAGTAGCTAGTTCACAGCAAACCTAGACTGGAAACAGAGTGGTTCTGTATCAGCACACTGTTGTATCTCCTCCAGGCCTCTGCTGGACTCCAAGACCACAGATTCTGCAGCTGCAGATGACACTTGTTTCTTCTACTTGCTGGCCTACCTCATCCAAGGTACAGAAGACCTCAGTAGCCAGGTGTCCCACACATTGTGTGCTGTTTGCTTACATGCTTGTGGTTTTAGTGTGCAGTCTGGGGGAAAAAAGCTGCACCCATCATCCAGCAGTGAAATGGGGTTGGGGGCATGTGTGAGGGTTCTTTTCTAGTGTTGGGTTGTGTAGGATAGCAGCATACTTCTGTATATCCAGTGAATGTACTCCCAGTCCTTTACTATATGGAAGTTGAGGCTCCAGGGAGCAGTTGGTCTTGCACACCAGTTTTGGTGACAGCTTGAGAAGCTAGAGATTATCTGAGGGCTGGATCATTGCCCTGATCTGAGGGAAAGATGAGAGCTGGTTTGTGTGAGTTGCTGAAAGGTTCCTTCATTTGGGAAGACAGAAGTAGGTGTCCAGAACATGAGATGATAGTACAGGAGCAGCCTGCTGGAGCCCTTCAAGTTCTGTTCCAGGCC
The DNA here is from genome assembly GCA_013398075.1 of Notiomystis cincta. NCBI lineage: Eukaryota > Metazoa > Chordata > Aves > Passeriformes > Notiomystidae > Notiomystis > Notiomystis cincta. The sequence continues at coordinate 38,714 of VZRX01017906.1, read as the reverse complement.
TTGCTGAGGGACAAATGTGTTAAACTTGGGATTTGATTTTCAGTGAACAATTCCAGTGTCATCTTAGCTTGGGGCACTGAAAAAAGCAACCTAGCTCTTAATCACATTCTGACCAGTTTGTTAAGCTTTTGCACCCCTGGTGCAAATTGGCCATTGGGGACTATGAGAGAGTGAGGATCGGAGGGATCTGTGGGAAGTACATTTATTGGTCTCCTCAAGCTGAACAAATAGTCTGTGGGAGGGAGAAATTACAGTGCATTTTTCTTACTCTACAGTTTTCTCTTTTAGAGTATGGTGCCCAAAACTGGACACAGTTCCAGCTGAGAGCTCATTACTAAGTAGACAGGTTTAATTAACAATCCCGTTTCTGACAGCCCTACTAATTCCCAAGAGTGAGATGTGATGAGAAAAGCAACATACTGCTGCATCAGCTTGTGATCCCCTGTGACCTCAGCTGGTTTTGCTAATGGTTCTCTATTACTGTGCATCTAACTTATTCCCAAATTTTAGTGCTTTTAATTTGCATCCACTGAAAGAGCTGAATTATATTTATGTTCCCTAAAGTTCATCAAAACTACTTTCCTTCCTGTCATGATGCATCCCAGCTTGGTATTGAACTTTATGTGAGTGCTCTCTCTCTGTTCCACCCATCAGATATCTGCAGCCAGACGAATTCAGGCCAAAAAAGGCAGCCTTTGAGCTGCAGCTGCCAATTTTAACTAAGGACTAGTAAAATGTTGTTTAAGAGGTCAAAGGACTTGAGTGACTTTTCCCGCCTTACTTGAGGGCATGGGCTGGACAAGGCTTTGCTGGGCAGTGGTCTTTCATATGCATGCTCCTGCAGCAAGCTTGGATAAGCTGGTCAAGCCCAGCCACGTTTCAGTACCTTGGTCCCCTCTTCAGTCAGAAAGCTGGATAAGGTTGTTCATCCAAGTTACTGCTGCTGTAAAGGATTTCCCTAGGGGAGGAATGGAGAGCAAAGCTGGTTCTGTGGTGACTCAGGCTCTCAGCAAAGCTTTCTTATTCCCTCATATCCTTTTAGGGGCATCTGCTTTCCCTGTGACCCTGCTGAGTACCCGAAGCATGCTATTTCTGCTGGAGGAGAATCACCAGTGGCAGGTGCAGCCCTCCTTGGATGAAGACCATGAGGCAGAAATGCCTCCTAGGAGCAACATCCAGTTGAAGGAGAAGCAGCCAATCACCAGTATTAGCAATATCATAACCTACCGCCTCTGTCCTTGTGACATCAAGCTGATGCTTTATGATGAGGTAACCAGGAGGTGGTCATGGGGTCAGGATGCTGGGGGCTGACAGTGCTCAGATCCTGTTCCTGCAAGAGTGTCTTGGGGCTGTCATCTCCCATCCTAACCTAGGGCCTTGTACCACAGGGCCAGGGGAGCACAGTGCAAAGTCATGCAAGGGACACTCCACTGCTGGCAGCAGAGAGGGAGGAGGAGGTCACAGAGGAATTAGGAGGAGCTGGCACCTGTGCTGGGGGACAGTGGCTCAGGGCTGATCAGTGCCTCTCAGGCCAGTCTGCTCATTTGCCTCTCTTGTTTCCTCCCTGCCAGGTACTGAAGCTGGAGAGCACTTGGCACATCCGCACCGAGTGCCCTGAGCTCCTGGCAGAGCTGGTGGAGTGGATCCGTGGGCCCTGGGAGGAGATGTTCTCCATCGAGCTGCGGAAGGCTGTGTATGAGGCACTGGAGTGAGCCTGGTGCCTGGAGCAGGCAGGACTTGGAGTCAAGGGTGCTGCTGTGCCAGCAGTGGTGCACGAGTGTCTCCCACTCCCATCTGACCTTGCTGTTCTGTGGCCTCTGCTTTCCACTCTACTCTTGCCCTTGGCCCTTTCTTGGTGAGTGAGAGGGGAGCACATGATGATTCAGACTGCACAGTCACTCACTTGCACTGGACTGGCCACGGAAGGAGGAGGTGGAGAGTGTTCCTTGTACTAGTGCATAAGCTACCCAAAGGCAGGCACGTGCTGTGGTCTTTCTGGCAGATGCATTTGCTGCCTTAGCTGTCTCAGGACAGCTGTCATTATATGCTGACGATTTTTTTTTCCTCTCCCTCCTTGTCCATGGTTTCCCTAAAGCTACCTGCTGAAAACAGGAGCCTGATTGCACAAGAGGATGAAGCATGTTGTACACAACCCCACAGAGAGCCCTTACCTGTCTGCCTGGTGGGGCATGGCTCAGTCTGCTGCTGTAGTCTTTCACTGTCACTGGGGAGGAAGGAGCCTCGAGGTTCTCAGCACAGAAATGTGTTGCTCATTGCTTAAGGGTCAGGACCTTCATGGGCACCAGCAGTTACAAGCGAGGCTTAGGCTTTTTCTGAGCAGTCCAAAAGCAAGAGTCTATTTTAACATGAGTTTTACTATTTTCTATTGTAATAAAAGCTTATATTTATTGAATTGTCATGTTTTCCTTGTTTCATTCTTTTGCTGTGGTGTAATGTCTTTCTAAGGGCTTCCATACTAGCTTTGCTGCTGCCTCAGGGGTTCCCTAACATCTCACCAGGTTCAGGCCATTCTCTCCTTCCTGTTCAGGGTGGGTGCCAATGGGCTGGTAGGCTAATCTTCCCCATCTTCCCAGCTTCCAAGTAGCAGCAAAGGAACAAGGTTTAAACAAGATTAGACTGACACCAGGTATGGGTTTTGGTGTCCTCCTTTGACAGTTGCCCTCAGGTGGCCATCCTGTGGCCTTCCAGCCCCAGCATGGTGCTTACTGGCTGCACAGGCCCTCAGAGGCTTGCCTCTCTCAGAAGCTGTTGTTGGTGTGGCTGTGGTGGTGGGAGTGCCTGCCTCTAGGTTCTTCCCTGTACGAGGCTTTACCTTGTCTCAACCTCTCCTGCACAAAGTTAAATGCAGCTCAAAAAATGCTGCTGCCTGGCCAGGGCTTGCTATGTCATAGTCTCTGCCCCTGCCCAGTGAAGAGCAAAGATAAATACTGTGTGTGGTGTTTTGATGCACTTGAAATTCCCTGTGGGGGTGGGCAGAAATGAACCTGTTACATTAAGGTGCTGATAGGTGGGATCTGATACCCCAAAGAGGGACCTTTACTGATGGTAGCTTTTCCCAGAACAGCATCTCTGTTTTCCTGCAAATGTTCAGTCCACAACTTCAGGGCAAGTTTTGTGACTGTTCAATCCTTAGTGACAAACCTGTATTTTACATCAGTGTGACCTTGATTTTTATAAAGACGTGCATTTGACATTCAGTGACCTGATGCCTGTTTTCTTCAGATATTGAGTATGGCAGCTATTCACAGTAGTCTGTGACATTTAAACTTTCCACAGTTGGTGTCTGTGGCCTCAGTTTCTGTCACCAAGAAAACAGCAGGGAGTTGGCCCCACTGCATCCTGCTGCTAACCTGAAAAGATGCAGTAGTTTCCCTTCATGCTCAAACTCATCTATGCCATCCTTATAGCCTTAGGAGAAGGGGAAGTTCAGTTTCCATCCTGTGTCTGAAGGTCACTCTTTCTTGGGGTCACTGTACTACTGGACATTGAGGGCCCACAGTGGCTGATATTTTTATCTAGCCTTCTATAGACTTGATTGACAAGATCTGTGCTGTCTGGAGGCAGATGTCACAATGCATCCCACTTTCTCCCCTCTTCCTCAATCAGCATATGGCTGCTGCTCTGTTCCTTTGGGGATCTCAGATCTTAAGTGGGAGTGAGCTCAGTCCCCAGTTTTGTCTGGGGGAAGGATTCTGAGAGAGCTGAGCCAGTAAAGTTTGTCTTCCTCTTGCCATTTAAGGAGCTTGTGTAAGTTCTGTCTTCACCTTCTATAGCTGCATTTTTCTCAACGGGCAAGAGTCAAATTTGGGGTTACTGAACCAGCTTGTTGATGTCTCTTCTGTTGAAGCTGATCCTCTGAGAAAACTCATCCCTGGAACTTGCTTTTCTGATCCTAGCCAAGCTGCACCTTTCCTACTCCAGTATCTGGGTATGTGTTGAGGGGCCTGACAAAGTGTGGACTGCCAGAACCAAAGGTTTTGCTTCTGTGCCTGTCCACAGCTCTTCTCAAGCTCTTCTCACTTTTTATTTCAGAGGTGACTACTCATTTGCTTCTCTTCTTTGCCATATCTGTGCTGGTCTGTGCTTCCAGCTCAGCACCAGCCTCTTGGTCCCGTTAACAGCTCCCTGCTTTTCTGCATTCCTTTGGCTGCTGCGCTGACAGGGAAGCTCACATGAACTCCCACAACCTGTCTCCTGCCTCTTCATTAAACCCTTGCTTTGTTTTCACTTAGCATTTTGTCCTGGCTGTTACAGATTAACCCCTTTTTGGTTAGTCCACGCTCACAAATGCTTTGCTGCAAGGCCTCTTGCACCTGGTGCAGTGATTACATTAACTGGTCTCCTTGCATCAGCTGGGTGTGTGCAAGGGCTCCCCTGACACGCTCCACTATCCAGCACTGCAGGCATCCCACAGATGGCTGTGTGGGAGCTGGAGCTGTATAGGGCAGCTGGGGTTTGCAGAAAGGTGGAATATATATTGAACCAGCTGCAGGTATCTTCTGCCTGTCTCAGTTTTGATTATGCAGTCTCCCAGCTGGGCTCTTAAACAACCTGGATTTTGCCCCTTCTTCCTCTCTCCTTTTCTGAGTGCACTTGGCTGCAGCACTCAGATTCTAGCACAGGGCAAGGCTGGTCTGAACCTCTGTTTCCCTGCCTGTGCTTGCCTGTAGCAGTCCCTTCTCTAGGTGTATGTAGCTGAAAGGATTCCCAGGCTGGGGTGGCCATAGGGCTCTAGAGACAGGCTGCAGGCAGCCGTGGGCTCAGGTGGGCCATTGCCACGAGCCTGGAGCTACCACCGCTTTTCCACAGGCACATACCAGCCCTGCTTTAATCTGCTGTTATCAATGAAAATTATGCCTTCAGTCACAGGTTTGGCTATTTCAGTGCTTCCTGCTGCATCTCTCTGCCCTCTAAAGCAGTACTGCCTTGAGCATACATAGCTTGTGGGTTAAGTGTCAGTGTCCTTGCACTATGTCGAAGTAGCGAAGCCTAGTGACTGAAGTGACTGGTCATTTACTTCCAGCAGAATATCCCTGCTGGCCTCATCTCCAGGGCACGTGAGATGTAGCAGCAAAGGGCACATGTTCCTCATGGACCTGTATGGCCAGCTTCATCCCTCCAAGGTGCAAGTGATCCTTACCCAGCATACAGAGCAGTTTCCAGGGTTCCAGGGCCTGTGTAAAGCCCTTCCCTGTGGGCTGCCCTCCAGTTTGGCAGGCAAGGGAAGAGCAGCCAATGCAGGCTGGGCTCAAGTGCCATGCATGGTGCTGGCAGAAGTCAGCACCCAGAACTGTGAAGGACACCATAGCATGAGAGAGATGAGCAGGGGCTGTGCCCTGTACCCCCTACTCCCCCCACTGTGCTACATAATCAAGTAGGTTGATAAAAGGGAAGGAAACTTTATTTCAAAGCCATCTCAGCTTTCATTCAGCCTGTGTTGGAGGGCACAGTCATTGCCCTTTTTGCTCTTGCAACGGAGTGTGCCTCTGCCTGTTATCAGAAGGTTATTAAGTTAGTTATGGAGCTGTCCTGTATCAGGACAAACTGTCCCTAATAAAGTTGTCTGTCCCCTGTCCCAATGCCAGAGAAGTTGTTTAATCTGGGAAGAGCATGTTTGCTACCAGGGATGAGTGCTGCCTACCTCCAGTGCCGTCTGCTCAGCCCTGCTTGCAGAGGGTGGAGCTGGCTTCCTCACCCTGCTGCCAAGCACCAGCCAGGCATTGTCTATGTCACCCCTCAGCAAACACACCCAGGGTGCCCAGCCCCACCATCTGCCTTATTGCCACCGTCCCTGGAAGCAGAGGCAGTCATAGCAGCGTCCAGCTCATCCTGCTGTACTGATCAGAGCAGAAACTGAGGCTGCTATTGAGAGACAGACTGGGCCCTGCACCCTCCCTGCACCCTGTGTCTGGTACCCAAGGCAGGGCTGGCAGTGGAGCCTCAGAGGGTGCCTCTTGCAGCGCTGCCTTAACAGGGAGGAAGGAGTGCTTGCACAAGCTCTTGCCATGTCCCTCCTGAGCCGCAGCACTTGTCCCAGAAGTCGATATTCTTCTTATCCCTCTGCTTACACTCCCCCTCAGCCACTATCTCCTCTTTTGCCAGCTCCCCTTGCTCTTGCTGGGTTGTGCAGCTGCCCTTCTATGGCTCTGCCCCACACACTCAGTGGTTTGGGGCCGATCCTGGTTTTCGCGGTTGGTGACGGTGCCCATTTCCTCAGCAAAGCTGATCTTTGAGCCAGACCCCACAAGACTGTTGGTCTGTACATCCTTCCTCACACTATGCTCTGTCAGCCTCAGCTGATGTGGTAAGGGATGAGGGTGGGCAACACCCTTTGTCCACTGTTTTCTTTTCCCGGATGATGTGGGTTTTCTCTCTGCCGCAGGCTGAAAGGGTGATGCCTCTGCAGGCATTTGGATTTTGCAAACTTAAGAAGAGGGTAGAGGTGAGGGAACACCCAGGGCAACGTCAAGAGGAAGCTGGAGGGCTCTGACGCCAATGGCTGGATGCTGACAAGCACAGCAATGCCTGTCCATGGGGTGTGTGACACCAGCCCCCGGGCCTGGCCCCCCCGGCAATCCCTGCCCTGCAGCCCAGGCGTGGGCTGAGCTGTGCTGTGCAAAAATGCTGCAGCAGTGGTGCCTGACCCCAGCCCAAGAAGCAGCTTCATTCTGGCTACAAGGGCTTCAGTTTGCAGTGCTTCAGAGGTCACAGTCCCCAGTTGAATGTGAGGCTGGTGAAACAGGGGCTTGCTCTTAATGCTCTGAGCACCAGAGTCAAAGGGTCACATAGGTCCCTTACCCCTGGCAAACTGCTCGGCTGCCTGGGGTTGAAGCCAGGCTGGAGGCAAGCTTTCCAGGCTGGAAACACTTGAAAACAAGTGGTTACTGTGGGGAAAGCCACAAGTCACTTTAACTGCCAGGCAAGAGCAGGAGGTTGAACATGTGCTGCTTGACCTCCCCAGCATGCTGGAATGCTGTCCTCATGCTGGCAGCCCCCTGCCCTGTTCCCACCTCTCCCTGCTGCACTGCAGGTGTCACCTTCCTGCAGCTCTGGGCTTCATTTCTGCTCCTGAAAGCTTCCCTACATTCTTCCAAAAACTTGAGTTTCCACGCTTGGCTTGTTGTCTCCTTGCATCCACTTCTTCCTGTCTCTCCTGGCCTGGGATGGAGATTGTGACCAGAGTGTCTGTGCTGGATCTGGAACACACTTTTCCCTTACAGAAATGTTAGTGCCACAGTTGCATGCATGAGAATGGGATTCAATGGAAACTATTTCTTCATGTCCTGGTCAAATTCCCCTCCATTTGCTGCAGCTCTCTCTCCATAGAGCTTAAGATGTCACCTGGGACTGACCCATCCATGAGATGGGGAGAAGAGTGAGCAAAGGAGCCCAAAACAGGGCCCCTTTCCCCAGCCTGTTGTGCACACATCTGCATCTCTGTCAGGGCACAGAAGGCTGCTCTGGGGGGTTCCATGTAAGGGCTCCAAGCCTGTGCCCAGGCTGTGCAGGTGCTGGTACAATGCCATGGTGGCATGGTTGATTTAGGGAAGCAGCAGGGCTGCTGCAGAATAACCAAAACCCCACACTGGATGTGATGGCCAGTCCCCATACCTCTCTTTGCCCCAGCCCTCCCCCAGCCAGCCCTGGTGCTGCACCAGAGTGCCAGTTCATAGAAACCCTTCTGCAGAAGGAGCACATGTTTCAGTAAGGAGAAGCAGTGCTCCACGAGCTTACGCAGACTCCAGCTTCGGAGTGACTGTTAGGGTTGTGCAATCCTGCTCGGCATCCCTCCTCATGCCCACACAACGGGACCCAGGACGTTAAGGGTGTGGTTGGCCCAGTGTGGAGACTCAGCCCCAACAAAATTCCCACAGAGCCAATTTTAGCAGCGCAGAAAGTGAGTGTCCAGGGTCCCTGGGTGAAAGGACAGGGCACGGCTCCAGGGTGGTGACTCAAAGCCACTGCTGCCATTTGTGCTGGCCTTGGCAGTGTAGTGGTGACTCTAAGGGCACATCTCGAGGTGCTGCATGCTCAGCCCGGTCCTGCTGCAGGAACTGGCCTGGGACACGAGAAGCAGAACGGGCTTCAAAAGGCTTGAGGCACATTACAACCGCACAGGCACGTCTTGCTCTGCGTTCACACCATTTGTGGGGCCACCTCTCCTCCGTGCCACCAGATCTGTCCTTTCTCCCATCCTCGCTCTTCACCTTCACTGTAAGGAACAGGAGATTATTGTGCAGAGGGGACTCGCAGGCCGGAGCGGGGGCTGTCCCCTCTAAGCCTGCGGCCGGACTCACCCCTGAACACCCCGCGGGCTGAGCCGCACCCGCGGCTCGGAGCGTTCCGCTACAGCGGGCAGGGAGCCTGCGCTTCGCGGGAGCGGCCTCCCGGGAGCCGCGGGCTGCGCGGGGGCGCGGAGCGGAGAGGCAGGGCCGGTCAGCGGGGGCTCGATGGACCACCCGGGGCGGGAGTCGCCTCTGGGCGAGTTTTGGCCGGCGCCGGCCCCTGCCCGCAGCCCTGCGCGGCCTCCCGAGCCGCGGGCGGGG
>VZRX01017906.1:0-30043 GCA_013398075.1 Notiomystis cincta | reverse complement strand
GGAGGCTCTCGGGGCGCTGGAGTCGGTGGGACCGGGGACCCTGAGAAGGCTGGGGTTGAGGGCTGGGTCCCCAGGGTGGCAGCGGTCAGTGGGACAGCGGTCCCCGGAGGGGCAGGGGCCGGTGAGCCCCATGGTGGGATGCCTGCTGCTGTGCCCCTGGGCAGAGGGAAATGGGGGTCTCACACAGGGCAGGTAGAGGTGGAGGGGACTGGGAGCCCCGCGTGGGAGGACTGGGGACGGTAGGGCTGAGGGGTAGGTGTAGGGCCCAGCCAAGGTGTATGGTGCTAGTCCTGACACCCAGCGTGGCCGGGAGGCCCTGGATGGCTGTGCTGCTTCGAAAATTGGGCTCTAGCCACTTGCCCCGGGCAGGGGACAGGCTGCAGGTAGCTCTGTGCTGCCCTGGCCATACCCTCTGCTGCTGCCATCCCCTGTTGCCAGCCATTCCCATGCCACACTTCCATGGCCACCATGGCAATGCCACCTTGTGTTTTTGCTTTCCTTGGGCTTGCTGTCCTCATACGTGGTCCCCTCACCTTGTTCTTCACCCTGGTGCCAGGGCGGTGTGCTGCTAGAGACTAGGGTAAAGGCAGACACAAAGCATCCACCTTCCAGGGAGGTGGTGGGGGAGAGTGGCTCGCACCTGGGAGACAGGGCAGCAGTGAAAGCTTGCAGGGCATGTGACCACAGAAGGATGGTGGCCCTGAGGGGCTGGGTTTGGGTCCCTGGTGCCAGCCCGTGCCACCTCCTGCAGCAAGAGCATGTCCCTAGCATGGATGCTTGTGCTGGAGGGACTCTTCTGCCTGGGTGAGGTTTGTCAGGAGGCTGGCTGAGCTTAGCATAAAAGATCCTCTTATTCTGGACAATAGTGGCATCGGTGCAGCATCAGTCACCATCTGCAGGGACATGTCCTGGCTAGAGGTGATGGGATAGAGCTGGCAGGGGACTCTGGGGGACACGTACCCCCTGCTTGCCCCAGACCATCCCTGCCACCTGCTGCCCTGGCTTGCATCATCCCATGCACGAGCTGCTGAAACCAGGGGTGGCAGTGGGTGTGGATGTCTTGAGTCTTCTTTGGCCAGGAGATGTGACATGGTCCTTGTAATTTCCTCCCCAGTGTCTGGTGTCAGCTGTTTTGCCAGTGCTTTCTGCAATTCCTTGTCTGCCCCACACTGCCCCTTGCTATCACTGTCCTGCCTCCTGTTCCATCCCCCCACCAGCCCTTGCTGTGGAGCTGCAGGATGCTGTGAGCACTGGCCAGTGTAGGCTTTGAAGGCTGGGGTCCCGCAAGAGAGAGGGCATAGCACAGAGGTTTGGTGGGAGAGTGATGCTGCATCTCTACTGGCCCTCGAGAGAGCTCTGTGGAGTGAAGAGGGACCTGAGTGACGAACATGTGGTGGCAGATGATGCTCTGGGCACCTGCCCCCCTCAGCCAGGGCTCAGGGCTGGCAGCTGCAGTGGGGCTGCCATGTGTTGTCTTCCTCCAGTGGCCTGTGGACCCCCGTGGGAGGATGTGAGTGCTTTCGCAGGATACTATGCTGGTTAGGGACCTGTCCAGTGCCAGGTGATAAATGGGTGCTCTGGCACTAGGGGAGTCGTTCTATTCCTGCCTGTCCCCTCACAGTCCCCAGCTGCCCTATGCTGACATATTTGCTCTGGTTGTGACTGCTCAGGCTTCCCCTAGATGTGGCCCTGCAGGCAACTGGGATGTCCCAGCCTTTCCCATCGCCTCCACCCACCTGGCTGGTGGCAGGATGGGAGCAGGATGCAGACGGGAGCACAGAGAGGCAGTGCTGAGCAGGGGGTAAAGTTTTGGGGAGGCAGCTTCCTGAGCAGGGCTGTGTTTATGGATCTGTGGGTAAGGGAAGGGACACTGGTGCTGGAAGAGGGAGTGGAACAGAGCTGGGCTAGCAGCTGGCGGACTCCAGGGTCCTGGTGAGGTGCCTGCGGATTTGCTCAGGGCCTGTTTGCCTGCCCCTTCCCTGCAGGGTTTGAGTCAACTGTCTGGTCAGGATGAGCTGGAGTTTCCTGACACGGCTCCTGGAGGAGATCAACAACCACTCGACCTTCGTGGGCAAGATCTGGCTGACTGTCCTCATTGTCTTCCGCATCGTGCTGACGGCCGTGGGGGGAGAGTCCATCTACTACGACGAGCAGAGCAAGTTTGTTTGCAACACGCAGCAGCCGGGCTGCGAGAACGTCTGCTACGACGCCTTCGCGCCCCTGTCCCACGTCCGCTTCTGGATCTTCCAGATCATCATGGTGGCAATGCCCTCGGTGCTCTACCTGGGCTTTGCCATGCACCGCATCGCTCGCATGCCTGAGTCCTCACGGCGTCGGACACCGCCCGCCCGGCGGGCGCGCATGCCCGTGGTGCGCCGGGGAGCCGGGCGAGACTACGAGGAGGCAGAAGATGATAATGAAGAAGACCCCATGATCTTTGAGGAGATCGAGGTGGAGAAGGAGAAGAGCCCAGAGGGCGGAGAGAAGCACGATGGCCGGCGCCGGATCAAGCAGGACGGGCTGATGCGTGCCTATGTCCTGCACCTGCTGTGCCGCTCGGTGCTGGAGATGGTTTTCCTCTTCGGGCAGTACCTGCTGTACCGCTTTGAGGTGAGCCCCTCCTACGTCTGCAGCCGCAGCCCCTGCCCGCACACCGTCGACTGCTTTGTCTCGCGCCCCACTGAGAAGACCATCTTCCTCCTCATCATGTATGCCGTCAGCGGGCTCTGCCTCTTCCTCAACCTCTGCGAGCTCTTGCACCTTGGTGTGGGGCGCATCCGTGATGCCCTGAGCCAGTCTGATGGCCCCCCACTCCCAACTGGCGACAGCCCCGCACCACAATACCCCAAGAAAGCCCCCAGCGCCCCCCCCACCTATCACTCGCTGAAGAAGGAGCTGCCACAAGCCCCACTGACCAACAGCAAGCTGGACTACCAGGAGAGCCTGGCCCAGGGGCGCTTCGCCCTGGCTGGAGCTCCCCCGGTACACGAGCTGGACAGGCTGCGTGAGCACCTGCGTCTGGCCCAGGAGCACCTGGAGGTGGCCTTCCACCTCCAGCCCCCGCCGCGGCCCCCCAGCCCTGCCCGCAGCAGCAGCCCCGAGGCCAACGGCATCGCCGCCGAGCAGAACCGCCTCAACCTCGCCCATGAGAAGGGGACCGCCGCCTGCGACAGGGCCACGGGTGAGCCGGGAACGGGGAGGGATCTGGCCCACCGGGGTGGAGGCATGGGAGGCTGCCCCGAGGCTCCCCTGGAAAGAGGATGCCCTTTCGCCTGGCATGGGTGCTAATCTGTTTGTTTGTCTCCACAGGGCTGTGAGTGCCACCAGGGGCAACAGAGGTGTCTGCCGGAGTGGCTGCCACCGTCACCGTGGGATAGGCATCCTGCCAGGAGCACGGGGCGAAGGATGCCACGTGCCTGCCCGGCGGGGCAGTCTGGGCAGCCCTGTCCCGGTGGGCAGCAGAGGGGTCGGGGGCCGTGGGGTTCATTCCTACTTAATTTTCAAAAAGGGAATATCTTATTTTTGTACGTTTTATAAACTCATCAACATGTGCACCCTGGCATTTTTATATTCCATCCCAATCTCCACTCTGGGCCTGTGCCCCCCATCTCCTGTTTCACCCACTTTTTCTCCTCCCACACCCATTTTTCCCAGCACGTTGTCCTCACACCTCCCTGTGCCCCCCGTGCCCTCTGCCACCTGCAGCAGCACCTGCTGATGCTGTGCACGTGCTGCTGATTTTGATAGTGCACCCTTAGGTGTGGAGGACTTAGGGGAGCAGGCTGGGGGTCTGGCTGGCCGGGCCAAGCTGTGAGACAGAGTGCTGGGCTGGCATTACTCTTGGAGAGTGTGGGAGGGGTCCTGGTGGCACCGTGCCGCCAGAAAGTGACTCTGTGGTCAGGGGGGCCATGCTGCGTGGCATTCTGGCACAGGGCTATGAGTTGCGGGGCTGGCCTGCTTGGAAATGTCTGTGCAGAGGTCAGGGGCTGTCCTTCCCACTGCCTCCACCCTGTCCTGGCAGGCTGCCCTTGGACCAAAACTTGTCTCCTCCCACTCTGGCAGCAGGGCTGGGACCCCCTGCACGGAGCCAGACTCTGGCCTCACAGTGTGGGGACGTGGTGCCCCGAGCTGGGCTCGGCCGGGAGCCAGTGGAGCATTCCTCATCATCTCAGCCTGGGTCACATGGGGACTTTTGTAGCGTTGTTTTTTACTCGGAAATGATTGTCACTCTGTTTCCTTTTTTTTTTTTTTAATATCTATATTAGTAAAGGCTGAAGACGTTTTGTACTGAAGTGCTGCATCCGCTCATTCGGGAGGAAGGGGTGGGAAGGGAATCCTGTGTGTCCGGGCTGGCACTGCAGTGCGTGCCTTGGGAGCTCCCTGCTGCCCAGCGTGACTCAGTAGTTCCTGCCGTGCAGAGGCGGCCGTGGCCGGGGCAGCCAGCCGTCATCATCCTGGTGGAGAGGGATTGCACTGGCCACATTCCTATTTGGCTCTGTCACTGTCAAGGGGCCGGATGAGGCGCTTTCCTCTGCCTCTCCTTCCTCCCACCATCCCCGTATCTCCCCAGCCCTCTGCTGCCCCCATTTCTGCACAACCCGTTGCCCAGAGCAGAAGGGATGTTGCTCTGCTCTGCACTCCCCTGCTCGGGGCAGGATCAAGCCCAGCCACACTGTGCCCATTTTGGCCAGCATACCCCACTCCCCTCTTTGGTACCCCAAATCAGAGCTGGGTGCCTCTAACAGTATTTGCCCATCTCCTCATTTCTCCATCTAGAAGCCCCCACGGAGGTCATGTCCCATTGCACAACCACATGCCACCTCCCTGTCTGCCTCCGATGGAAGCTGGTGGTTCCAGGCTGCTTCAGTAAAGGGAACAGGTTTATTTCACTCATCCCATCAAGCTTTCCAACAAGCTGTGCTGCCAGGAGAGGGCTCGCTTGTAGTGCCACATGTGCTGCCAGCCCTGCCACCAGTGTGAGGTCCCGGCACGGGCTCACCCAGGAACATCCTGTTGCAGCAGCCTGGCCCTGCCTGGAGCACAGGGAAGCTGTTGAACTCCACAGCAGGAGCAAGACACCAATCTTTGTAGGGGCACAGAACCGCAGGAGGGAAGCAGGTGGGGAGAGATGAGGGCTTATCTGGTTACAGGGAGCAGCCTGGCTTTGGCAGGGCAGTGATGCCTTTGCCACAGGCTGTGCCTATCCCTGCCCTGCCCTGCCATGCCCTGATTTGTTCCGAGCTGGGACTGGCCCTAAAGCAAGTCTGGCAGTGTGATGGTACCTGGGCCAGCCCAAAACTCTGGCTTGTGCAGGGGAGGGTGGTACAGCCAAACCGCCCATCCCATTGGCCAAGGTTCCACTGGGAAAGCAGCTCCTGCTGGGTGGGATCACGGTCTGGGGCCGGGCTGCGGGCTGCCCTAGACGCAGGTGCAGTCCTGGGCCAGGATGTTGGGCACCGTCTCGTACTTGAAGGAGTAGCCGCCGTCGGACGTGGTGCGGACGCGCAGGGAGCGCATGGTGCCGGGCAGGGCGGCGCAGCAGAGCTGCACGCCCAGCCGGTGGCTCAGCCCGTGGCCTGCAGCGCAGCTCCCGTGGCAGTAGTGGAAAACAAAGCTGCTGGGATGCACGATCCACTTGTCCCAGCCCAGCTCCTCGAAGGAGATGTTGAGGGAAGCCCGGCGACAGTTGGTGTGGGCAGCCAGCTCCTCGGACGGGCGCTGCAGCAGGCTCAGGGCGGCCGGGGACCAGGGCATGGCAGAGCGACGAGCCCTCTCGCTGCCCTTGGCCCGCGTGGTGGCCACCAGGAAGGGCATCTTGTCCCCCTCGGCCAGGCAGGGACAGCCAGGGCAGCGCACCAGGAGCACGAAGAGCGGCTGGGAGAGCTGGGGCAGCAGCACTGGGGCCAAGTGGAACACTGTCCAGTGCTCGGGTGTCCGCTCCGCCATGGCCGTCACTGGCACCCGGCCCTGAGGCGACAGGGTCAGCACGTCAGGGGTTGAGTGGTTGGGGGCAGCTGAGGGGCCAGTGTAAAACCAGAGCTGTGCAGAAGTCACCACACGGCTCAGGGTGTGTGCCGAGGGCTGGAAGAGGTAGGTGAAAATCCCTTCTTCCTCCAGCAGCTTGTCTGGCTGTGTGGGCTCACAGGGAACATCTGTGGGGGGGAAAAGATGGTCAGGGTGTGCACCCAAACCTGGGGACAGTCCCCAATGCCAGATGGCATGTGGGATATTGCAGAGGTCCCTGGAGTGCTGGCATAGGCTGTGGCAGGGTGCAGGGGAGCTGATGTCTAGTGCTGTGCAGCAGCTTCTGTGCTGTGCCTCACAGCTGATCCCTGCTATGCCCTAGGCCAGTCCCTTACTGTCACCCCTGTCCCCCAGTATCCTGCCACACAGCTGGTTACCTTGCCCCTTTCCCCCAGAGTCCATATCATGCCCTGTTCCCCAGCATTCAGCCCCATAGCTGGTCATCCTGCCCCCTTCTCCCATGCTCTGCATCCTGACCATCCTGCAGCATCCTGGCCCATCTCCCAGTCCTGTCCCACAGTCAGTCATCCTGCCCCCTTCCCCCAGCATTCTGCCCCATCTCCTGCTGTTGTGCTTTATAGCCGGTCATCCTGCCCGATCCTGCAGCATCCTGCCCCATCCCTTAGTATCCCAACCCACTTTCCAGAATCCTGCTCCATTCCCAAGCATCCCATCCTATTCCACTCTGCTCCTCAGCCCTCCCCATGTCTCTGCATCCTGCCTGGCCAGCTGTTTCCCAGCCTCTCAACACCCTCTTGTGCTGCCTGTCCCTCTGCTCTCTGTCCTGGGCTGTCCTGCCTGTCCCTGCCTGCAATACCTTTCTATCTCCTGGCTCTCCACCAAATCTCACTCACTCGTGCCCATGTCCCAGCCTGGCATACCTTCTTCCCCTTCTCCCACAGACCACTACATCAGCCTCTCCATCCTTCAGCACCTGCATTGCTCCAAACCCCCACCCTGCTTCACCCTTCTGCCCTCTCCATTCCATCAGGATGTTCTCACCTGTGGCAGGGAATAAGATCACCTGGGAGGTGTCCTCCAGCTCCTCTGGCTCCATTTCGGCGTTTTCAAGGACATCTCTCCGGTGTACCCTCCTTGCTTCCACCTGTGGCTCCTCCTGGAGAAGGGGGGGACTCAGATGTTCCAGCACCCGAGCCCGCACCTTGGCCAGGATGAGCTGCCGGTCGGCGCCTGCCCCGGTGCAGCTGGCCAGGGCGGCGCTGGGCAGCATGGCAGGCAGCAGGTGCAGCAGGAGCAGCATGACCATGGGGCACACAGCAGGGTGATGGCTCGGGGCTCTGCCGCGGGTTCTGCCTGCCTGCCCAGCCCTCTGCCCACTGCACTCCCCCCGGGGCAGGGTGGCATTGAGATCTATCTGACACTGACGCAAACGTCTGCTCGCCCTGAATATTATCTCTGAGCTGTGAAAGCGCTGAGACGTCTGGAATGCGAGGACTGCAAGGACAGTGTTGTCTGGGGGGGGGCCGGCGCCTGAGCAAGGGGGTGTGTGTGGGGGATGCTGCCGGGAGCAGTGGGTGCCTGGGGCTGGGGAGGCCAGGCTGTGGGCAGGCTGCTGCCAGGAAGGTTTTCCTGCGCTGGCAGGGATGCAGGGGGTACCTTGGGTGAGCTTTGCAGCTGCTGATGCTGTGTGCCCCCCATGGTGAAGGAGCTGAAGATCTGGGGCTTCAGGGGAGCTAGTGGGAAGTGACAGCAGTTAAGCACAGAAGGGAAATCTGGGCAAGAACCTGGTGGGGACTAGAGCCCTGTGAGGCTCTGGCATGGGGAAGATACTTTGAGGGTGGCAGTCCCCAGGACAGCCAAAAAGTGACAATGGGGCCTTGGGAAGGGCAAGCTGAGGGGTGGAGTTGTTGTGGCATGGTGTGGAGTCTGGTGATTGGCAAGGTCCTGGGGACATGAAGCAGGAGGGATGGCAGAAGGTCCCTGCTCTGCCTGGGGCTGGAGAAGGCTGGCCCAGCTTCAGGGGGAGAAGAACTGGTCAGACAGAGCCAGGCCAGCTGGAGACCTTGCAGCAGGCCCAGGTGAAGGATCCTAGGGTGCTGTTTGGGCTATCTAGCCATGGGCTGGCTCACAGGGTGGGTGTTGCAGGAGAGGCATATGCTGTAAGGAGACCCAGTGCCCTTCCTCTCACTGCTGCCTGATGGGACAGTGCCAGCTGTTCCCTATCCATTAACCCTGCCTGCCCTGTGGATGCCCTCTGTGCCTCTGGCAGCTCACTGTCCTGCACATCCCATCCCAACCCCGTACAGCCTGGCATCTCATGCAGCATCCAGTGCAGTACCTGCCACCCTGTGCAGCACGCCCTGTGTGACATGTCCCGTCTCACTGCAGTCTGGTGAACGACTCAGTGTACCACACACCCCGCACTGTGCACCCCATGCCATTCTCTCCTCGGGGCACCTTGTCCCTCCTGCTGGCTGAGCCAGCACAGGGGCACAGCCAGGCCTGCAGCACCCCAGCTCTCTGGGGTGGCTCCTGCTGGGCTTCTATACATAGGTAGGCCAGCCCAGCCTCGGCTAGGCGCTGAATGGAGCAGGCTCACTCTTATCAACCCCGCGTGTCATCAGAGGGTATTTTTGGGGACAGCAGCTGCAGGCATTTGTAACATTTGGTCCCTGCGCACTGACACCCAGGAGCGGAGCTGGGGGAAGCAGCAGGAGCTGGGTGCCGGCACTGAGAGACACGGGGGAGAGGTGGCAGAGCAAGGTACAGGAGTGGGGCCCGGGACTGGGCTGGGGGGCTGCCTGGAGCAGGGTGATGGGGAAGGGAGTGGTTGAAGGGTGCAGTGGTGTGGCCGAGCCACCCGAGCCGTCCAGCTGTGTCCAGAGGAGCTGCTGTGGGGTGGTCCATGGGTCTGGGGCGTGTGTGGATGGGGAGATGGCTCTCAATGGGTGCACTGTGCCGGGAGTAGGACACTGGGAGGAGAAGCTGGCCGTAGTCCCTGTCTCTCCTTGGGGACCAGCCCTCTCTTACCCTCTGGCTCATTCAAGAAGTATTTTTGTTTCCCCTCCCCCTGCTTGAGCAAGTCAGAGACGACCCTGGCCCAGTCCAAGCCATGGTGCAGGCAGAGGCTGGGGTGTACTCACCAGAGATAGGCACAGAGCACCCTGGATGGTGGGCACGGCTACCCACAATGCCCTCCAAAAGCAGGACCCACCTCCCCAGCTTTCCTTTTGCTACTGGGACTGATGATTTCCAGCTGTGGTTTTGAGTGCACAAGGGTAGATCCTGCCTGTGAGACCACTCTCTGGAAGGGGACCTGTTCCAGGCGTGGCCCTGTGGGGTGGCCGCCCGGCACAGGGGGTCCCCTGCCCACCCCAGTCTGGGAGGAGGTGTCCGGATCCAGCCGGGGCCTCGCGCCAGTGACAGCCCCGTGTCAGCACCTGCCCGCTGAGCCGGCCCAGATGCTGCAGGAATGCGGCTCTGCCACCACCCGATACTGCAGGAATGCGAACGCCCGGCGGGTGGGGAAGGGGCGGGCGGGGGCCCTTTTGCCTCCACTGTCCCCCAGCCCCAGCACCTAGCAAGCAGCTGCCTATGCTCCCTGTCTAGGCAGGGGTCCCCCACCTCTGGAACTGGAGTCCCCTCGCAACCCTGGGACAGGCTGCGAGTGTCTCAGCCCCTTGGGGTGCAAAGAGCCACCTTCTGTCACCCCTCCTGTTGCCTTGGGCCGGGAAATGGGTGATTTGGGTGACACGTGAGCAAATCCAATGGGAAGGTGCTGCTCTGAATGAGGGTGACGCTCCTGAAGCAGGGGGTCCATGCTGGGGATTTTGCTCCAGGTGTGGGGAGCTCCTGGTTGGGAGCTCCACTCTGGTTGGTCTCTTTGATGAAGCCTGAGCCCCCACTCTAGTCTGTCTGTACATCCCCCCAGGCTGATGGTGCCTGCTGCTGCTCCAGCCAGCTGCCTGCCGTGACCCTGGGGAGGTGGTGATGGAGGGGTTTGGGGGAGCCCCCAGGTTCCTGGCCTATCCACGTGCCTTCACGGTCCAAAGTGGCACCGATGTGGTCCTGAGCTGCCAGATCGTGGGTGATCCCCAGCCAAGCGTCTTCTGGGAAAAGGACAAGAACCTCATCGAGCCCTCAGGCCGTTTCCATATGGAGTCCAAAGGGGAAGTGTACAGCCTGCTGGTGTCCCGTGCCACCCCCCAGGACAGTGGACTCTACGTCTGCAGGGCCAAGAACACTGTTGGTGAGACTTACGCTGCCACGGCGCTCAGGGTAGAGCCAGCGGAGCCCCGAGAGGAGGAAGGATGCTCGGGCAGTGTGGCACCTGCCTTCCTCATTGCCCCCTCGTCCATGCGGGTGTGCCGGGGGGAGGACGTGATGTTCACCTGCAGGGTGTCTGGGCAGCCCTGCCCGGTGCTGGAGTGGGAGAAGGACGGGCACAAGCTCTCCGACCTCTTTGAGAGCAACCACTTTGCAGTGGGGCAGAAACCGGAGGACTGGCACTTCCTGAAGCTGTTCAGTGCCCGGCCCCAGGACGGGGGAGTGTACGTCTGCCGGGCACGCAGCGGCTCCCAGGAGGCCCTGGCTGCCGCCGTTCTCCTGGTCGAACCGCAGGCGCTGCGGGACGGGCTCCCCAATGGCTCCCCTGCTGGCGGCCCCGAGGCGCTGGCGGAGCGGCAGCGGTGGCAGCGGCACGCAGCGGGACGGCGCCTGGGACCAGAGACCTGGGTGCCCAATGGGGTAGTACCGGCCAGAGTGCCAGGGGCCAAGGCATTTGCCGTGAGCGCGGGGAAGCACGCCAAGTTTCGCTGTTATGTTACCGGCAAGCCCAAGCCAGAGATTGTGTGGCAGAAAGATGGTGAGCCCCTCACCACTGGCCGCAGGCATCTCATCTACGAGGACCGGGAGGGCTACTTCATCCTCAAAGTGCTGTACTGCAAACCCCAGGACCAGGGGCTGTACATGTGCACCGCTTCCAACACCGCTGGCCAGACCCTCAGCGCGGTGCAGCTCCAGGTGAAAGGTAGGAGCATGTCCAAGGAGTGTCAGAGGTGGCCAGGCTCTGGGGGCTCAGGGAATTTTGTCTGTGTGGGACCCCAGCCTCTCTGGGCTCCTACCTGCCCTGTGCAGCCAGGGTCACTCCAGGCTCCTCAGGACTGAGCTGTGGGCTGGAAGCAGGGGATGCTGGGCTTCTCCAGGAGCTATGTCCTGCTCCATGTTTCTTTCTCCTTGCAAACAGAGGGGTGGCTTCTTGGGATGGCTTTGGGTGTCCAGCCACAAACAGGGAAGGGGGACAGTGCCTTGGTGACAAATTCCCCTGGAAGTGCTGAGTGATTTTGGCAGGCAGCCCTGCAGGGCACAGCTCCAACAGTCTGCACTGGCGGCAGCCCAATTCCCCCCGAGCCATCCAGCCAGCTGGGGACAGCCCATGGCTGGGGTTACCCAGTAACTGGTGCAGCCCCTGCCTACACCCCATTGCTCCCCTCCACTGAGATGCCTGCTGCAGCGTGCTGGCTTCCATGCTCCTGCATCCCCCAAAACTCCCTGCTGAGATACTGGGGGCATTCCTGGGTCTCCCCAGGCTGTGCCCTGGTTCCCCCTGCTCTGGGGGATGTGCTTGTCAAGGCAGTGTCTGTCTCATGCAAGCCAAAGGAGAGGGCAAAGGAGGGCCAAGGGTTCGGTGCTCTTTGTGAGCTGGGAACACCCTGAGTGAAGGGCTGACAGTGGGTGCTGTACCCCACGCACTCTAAGCTCCTGTGTCGTCCCGTGGCAGAGCACCGGCTGCGGTTCCAGGTGCAGCTGGCAGATGTGGAGGTAGCAGAGCGGGAGGATGCAGTGCTGGAGTGCCAGGTGCCGCTGGAGACCATCCCCACCTCCTGGTACCTGGAGGACAGGGAGCTGCAGCCCAGTCACAAGTACGTGATGGAGGAGCAAGGGGTGGTGCGGCGCCTGACCATCCGCGATGCCCGCATCGATGACGACGGCATCTACCTCTGCCAGATGAAGGACAAAGGGCGCAGCATCGCCGAGGTCTCTGTCCGAGGTGGGGGTCAGGTCTCTGGTAGCACAGCTTTGCCTTCTATTCCCCTCCTTGCAGGGCCCCCACTGCCTCCTGCATTTGCCTTCCCTCCACTTGGCTGGTGCCTGTTGCTGCCCCTCCTCAACCTCCTTTTCCTCCTCTGCCATCTCAAAGAGCCCATCCTGCTCCCCAGCAGCCCTCCCTGATCCTCATATATCTCTTCCCATAGGGGTGATTGTGAAGCGGCTGCCACGGAAGCTGGATGTGATGGAGGGGGAGAATGCAGTTTTCTGTGTGGAGACACGGGATGTGGTTGAGGGGAGCTGCTGGAGCCGGGATGGGCTGCAGCTGCGGGAGTCACCCCGTACGGTGCTGAAGAGCTTCAGCAGGACACACCTCCTGGTGCTGGTGCACGTCACTCGCCAGGACGCGGGCATCATCTCCTTCACTGTCGGGGAGTCGCAGACATCCTCCCAGCTCCGAGTCAAGTGTAAGCTCCAGGCTTAAAGGGATCCTGTGTCCTCTCTCCTGACCTGGTCATAGGGTGGTGATACAGAAGGGGAGATCGAATAGGCACCCAGTATACTGGGGATGTGATGCTGTGATGTGTTTTCTGGGAAGGAGGCTTTGATCCCAGGATCCCAGCCTCACTGGCACTCACAAACCCCTGTACCCAGCACATGGGAGCAAGACCATCCTCCCCATCAGAGAGAGACTCCCCAAAGAAACACGCTGTGTATCCCCACTCAGCCTTTCTGCCAGCCCACCTGGAGCCTCGCTGCCATCCCTAAGCAGGCAACCTGGGCTGTGACTTGCAGGTGTGAAGCACGACCCTCCGAGCGCACCGGTGGCAGCTGAGATGAGCGTGGTGGAGAGCAACACGGCCCTGCTGACTTGGTGCCCCGCGCCGGACGCCCACCTCCGCCCCGCCAGCCGCTACCTGCTGGAGCGCCGGGAGGCAGCGGGCGGGGAGTGGGTGCAGTGCCTTGCCACGGACCTGCCCGGCTGCGTGCGGGTGCTGGGAGACAGCGTGCCTCGCGAGGCCGACTACTGCTTCCGCGTCTCTGCCGCCAACAGGCACGGCAGGAGCAGCCCTGTGGAGTTCCCTGGATCTGTGCGTCTGGGTGAGGAGACAGGCAAAAGCTGGGATGCAGTGCCACAGTGTGCTGGTAGTCGGTGCCACTGGGGCTCAGTCTGGCTCTGCTCCAGCCCCAGCAGCTCGTCTGGAGAGGGCTCTGCAGGACGCGTGGGTGCGGGACGGTGAGGATGCGCAGTTCTCCCTGGAGCTGTCAGCCGCAGTGCATGGATCCTGGTTCCTCAACAATGCCAGGCTGGGTGAGGAGGAGGATGCAGGTGGCCGGTGCAGAGTACAGCGCCGTGGGACAGAGCACTCGCTGCTGATCCGGGGAGCACGACTGGTTGACAGTGGGGCCCAGGTCACCTTTGTGTCCGGTGGTGTGCGGGACTCCGCTGTCCTGCATGTGCAAGGTGATCAGGCACTCACCCTGGGGTCCTGGTAGGGACAGCAGGGGCTGTCATGCTGGAGGATGCTTCTCACCCCTCCGTGGTGTCTCTCAGCCCCACAGGTCCGCATTGCCCCAGTGTCTGAGGCAGAACGGCTCCAGAAAGTGCCAGCAGGGATGCCTGTGCTGCTGGAATGCCAGGTGTCCACCGCAGATGCCCCTGTTTGCTGGCTGAAGGATGGCAAGGCCGTGCCCCTGGATGACGTTATTGCAGTGCAGGCAGAAGGCTGTGTGCGGAGGCTGCTCCTCCACTCGGCCTGTCCCTCGGACACTGGCGTGTACACCTGTGATGCTGGGGATGATGCCGTG
This sequence comes from Notiomystis cincta, assembly GCA_013398075.1. Lineage (NCBI taxonomy): Eukaryota > Metazoa > Chordata > Aves > Passeriformes > Notiomystidae > Notiomystis > Notiomystis cincta. The sequence goes on along the minus strand of VZRX01017906.1, from coordinate 16,201 downwards.
AGCTTTGTGGTGACTGTGACCGGTGAGCTGGGGACTGTGTGTGGGAGCCTGGCCTCTACCTCCTAACAGTGCTCCTGCCCTGCTTCTTGCCCCCATCATGAGGCTGAAAGCTGCATGAGTCATGCTGAGGCCCACATTGTCCCTGGCAGAGGTGCCGGTGAGGATCATCAGCTCCAACGAGGAAGCCCCCCACACCTATGTAGCTGGGCAGCGTGTGGAGCTGTGGTGCCAGCTGTCCCGCCCAGCAGCCCCAGTGCACTGGTACAAGGATGGAGAGGAGGTGGAGGTGGGTGAGAGCCTGGTGCTGGAGCAGGAGGGTCCACGATGCAAGCTGGTGCTGCCCTGCGCTCAGACACAGGACACAGGGGAGTTCGTCTGTGATGCTGGTGGGGATTCTGCCTTCTACACCATCACTGTGGCAGGTGGGTGTGATGCAGGAGGGCTGGTAGGGTCTCAGGGAGCATTCTTGCTGGTGCAGGATGCCACAATGTGTGTGCTGCTGTCAGTATTGCTGTCACTTGCTGCAGTGGGATACTTGTCAGACATGCTCTTGCCAGGTGCTCTCCAGCAGTTTGGTTGGTTGGTCAGCTGGGGTCCTTGTGGTGCTCAGACTGGCTGCCAGAGGGAACAGCTCACTCTGCCTGTCCAAAACACTAGAGCACACGAGAGCACCCAGCACCTGCACGCCAGGGTGTTTGCCGAACCTCTGCCATGGCTAGTAACCAAGCACTCCTCCAAGGTCCTAAAAATAGTGGGCCCAGCACCTGGCGTGGGGTGACTCATGGTTGGTTGTTGCTCTGATGGACAGCGTTAATTGCTGACCTGAAAATTAGCGGTTGCCTGGAGACCGATGGCTGGGTGGAGTTTGCTGGGTGGGAGCAGGGCTCAGCATCCTGTGGTGGCTGTCCCGGCTGTGGAGCGGTTGCTGGCTTCGTCAGCTGGCAGAGGATAATGAAAGCTGAAAGCAAGTGAAAGGCTTCCCCTTGCTGGCCCCAAAATCCACATCCCACAACCACAGGAAGGTGACCAGGGCAGAGCTAAAGCACAGTTGAAAGGTGGTGTGACCACAGTGGTAAAGCCCCACTGTGGTGTTAACACATGGCAAAGGGCCAAAGTTGATGGCCAAGGATGTAGGAGTGAAGATATGATGAGTGATAAGAGATGTTGAAGAGTCAGTGGAGTGGTGACTGATGGGAGGATGAGGAAGGGAGGGGTTTTAGTGAGATAAAGGCAACATTGCCAGTGGGAAGGACAGGCAGCGTAGGCTTTGGGCAGAGGCAGGAGTCGTGTGCTGCGTGGGAGTGCGGGGCATGGAGAGCTCTGCTTCCCTAGGGTGGGAGAGGGAACACCATCTGCCGAAGCTCAGCCTTTTGACTGAGCAGCTTTGCATCACTTTGACAGAAGGGTCTTAGGGAGGCTGTCTTGGTTCAATCTGGATTTGGACATCAATGTCACCGGCAGAGCTGGGGGTGGGTGCCAGGAAGCTCAGGCTGACACCTCTCTGGCACAAGTGCCAGGCTGGCTGCTGCAGTCAAACACTGCTGTGGCACGCTTGGGTTTCCCTGAGGCATCTCAGCTATTCTCCATGGGGCTGTTGAGGCATGGAGCCTGCTGCCTCAAGCTCAGCCATCCCCACGCACCTCTGGGTTTTCCAGCAGCTGTTGAGCGCTGGAGCTCCCTCAGAACTAGTGAGAGGCTGAGGCCAGAGCGATGCTGCCCGCTGAGGGCTGGCACATTATCCCCTCACTTCAGTGCCGCTCAGCATCTCCAGCTGCACTTCAGCAATGTGATTGCTTTTAGCAGGCCCGGGGAGAGAGGCAGCCGCCGCCGTTTGATCAGGGGGCCGGGCGGACGCGGGCTCAGCGTGCAGCAGGTTAATCGCTGCAGGCTGGCGCCGCACCGCTCCCGCACGCCGCGGGGCTGCCGTGCGCTGCTGGGCTGGGCGCCGCAGCCGGGACTGTCTGGGAACTGCCCAGCACGGGGCGGCTGCGGGCTGTGAGAAGGGCAGGCTGCTGCTCGTCTGCCATTGTGCCCCAGAGCTGGCTGCAACGTGCACGGCCAGGAGGCAGTGTTGGCTGCGGGTGGCATCCTGAACTTCTCCCAGGACAGAGGCGGGCTGGTCACCCAAAATTGGTTCTGGGAGCCCCTCTGTCTTTAGAGCTCTGGCTCAGTTCAGAGGGGCCATGTGAGCAGTGGAGCACATTTTATGCAGACAGTTAATGGTGATGACTGCAGTCTGGAATTGGGGCCTAGGTCCTGGTGAGCTGGAAGGATGGGGCTGCTTGCTGCAAGCAAACCACATGCCTGTGCCACAGTATAAGCAAATGCCAAGGCTGAGCCATGACAGAAACACCAGCTGGCACCTGGTGGCCTCCGAAAAGGGGAGACAGGAAGAGAGAAGTGCACCCCCTGGAAGAGCAGCTGCAGGGGCTGGTGCTGACAGTGGTTATCAGTGCTGGGGCTTACCTATATGCATCCTCCCTCCACAACCCTCAGCTCCACCATGGGGCAAAGCAGGGCAGGTACCATGGGAGCAAGGGCACAGCAGCAATTTACAGCCAGTTCAAAGCCTGGTGCTCCTCCTGGTTGTAATGGGTGAGGAGAGGAGGGAGACCCAGGCATGATAGTCCAGAAGCTTGTGCTTGTAGGATGTGGATGATGTGGTGCTTTCCAGTCTTAAAGCCAACAAGCAGGGAAGCCATCACACCACACAAGGCTGTGACTGCCACCACCACTATGTCTTTATGTCCTGGCTGAGCCCCATGTCTCTCCATCACAGAGGAGCCAGTGAGGATTGTCAGCTCCAACGAGGGGGCCTCCCACACCTATGTGGCCGGGCAGCGTGTGGAGCTGTGGTGCCAGCTGTCCCGCCCAGCAGCCCCAGTGCACTGGTACAAGGATGGAGAGGAGGTGGAGGTGGGTGAGAGCCTGGTGCTGGAGCAGGAGGGGCTGCAGTGTCGACTGGTGCTGCCCTGCGCCCGGCCACAGGACACAGGGGAGTTCGTCTGCGACGCTGGTGGGGACTCTGTCTTCTACACAGTCACCGTGGCAGGTGGGTGCAACAGACACCTACATCTCTCTCACCCTTCTCCCTCTGCCCCAGCTCCTTGCTAACACTGTGGCATCAGTACCCCAGCTGCCTCCCACCTCCTTGTGAGCAGCTGCTCACCTATGCCCCTGGGTTGGAAGGGGATGTGGACAGGGCCATACAAGCTGATCTGTCTCTTCCCAGAGCCCTGTGCCACACTGCCCCTCTACACCCCAGAGCATAACCAGCTGCTTGGCTCTGGGTGATGCCGCCTCACACCCCAGCCCTGCTGTTCCCTCAGCTTGCAGCTACCAGCACTGCAGGGCTGGGATACCCAGGGCCACTGCCTCCAGGGCAGGTAGGATGGGAGACCAAGTGACACAAGGTCTTGTCTTCTCAGCCCTGAAGGTCTGCCTCACCCCAGTGCCGGAGGCACAGCAGCTCCAGGAGGTGCTGGCAGGGCTGCCCTTGGTGTTGGAGTGCCAGGTGTCCCCTCCAGATGCCCCTGTGCACTGGCTGAAGGACGGCGAGGCCGTGGTCCCGAGCCAGGTCCTGGCCATCTGCTCCGAGGGATGCTCACGGAGGCTGCACATCGCTGCGGCCGCACTGTCGGACTCAGGGGTGTACACGTGCCAAGCTGGGGACGATGCTGCCAGCTTCAGGGTGACCGTGAGCGGTGAGCTGCCCGGGGGATTCCTGTCCTCACGTGGGGCTCACCCAGCACCACACCTGAGCCCTGCCATGTCCCCAGCAGAGGTACCAGTGAGGATCATCAGTTCCAACAAGGAGGCCCCCCACTCCTATGTGGTCGGGCAGCGTGTGGAGCTGTGGTGCCAGCTGTCCCGCCCGGTGTCCCCAGTGCGCTGGTACAAGGATGGTGAAGAAGTGGAGGTGGGCGAGACATTGGTGCTGGAGCAAGAGGGGCTGAAGTACCGGCTGGTGCTGCCCTGTGCCCAGATGCAGGACACAGGGGAGTTCGTCTGCAACGCCAGAGATGCATCTGTCTCCTACCCCATCCTGGTGGCAGGTTAGTGGCACAGCAGGGACATCCTGGAAAGGGCAGCACTGTCCCAGCTCTGTGCTCTGGGGTGGCCAGCCCTGCTCCTTGTCCTCAGCATTATGGAGGAAGGTGTGGAGCTGGATCTATGTGCCCACTGCCCCTACCCCTGAGCAGCTCTGATCTCTTTGCACTGGGGTGAGAGAATGTAGCTTCCATAAAGCCCCATGGGGACAGGGACACAGGTGACAGTAAATAGAGACAGCAGAGCCAGGAACAGAGCGGTGAGCAGGTCTCACACCTTTCCTTCACATCCCCAACAGAGCCACCAGTGAGGATCCTGCACCCTCCACAGCGTTCACTGGAGCTGCTGGTTCAGGCACCAGGGTGTGTGGAGCTGCGGTGCGAGCTCTCTGTGCCAGATGCTCCGGTGCACTGGTTCAAGGATGGGTTGGAGGTGGACGAGACGGATAACCTGGTGCTGCTGGTGGAGGGGGCCTGGCGCTGTCTCTTCATCCCCAAGAGCAGTGCAGAGGATGCAGGCGAGTACATCTGTGAGACCAAGGACGAGGCCGTCTCCTTCGATGTCAAGGTGTCAGGTCAGTGGAGGTGCTGATGTGGTTCTGGCCACCACTGGGCTACCCAGCACCAGAGCTCACCTGGGGCTGGCAGCAGAGGAGTGCCCAGGGCTGTGTTGTCCCTGCACTGCTTTGTATCACAGACATGCCATACCTGCAGAGCCTCCGGTGAGGATCCTGCAGCCCTGCAGACCTGTCCCTGTCGTGATGGTGTCCCCGGGGGAGACAGTGACGCTGTGCTGTGAGCTGTCCCGTGCGGATGCACCTGTGTGCTGGGCAAAGGAAGGTGTCAGGCTCGAGGCAGGGGGCAGCCTGGTCCTGGAGGAGGAGGGTGCCCATCGCCGGCTGCTCATCCCCGCTGCCCAAGCTGAGCACGCTGGAAAATACACCTGTGACACCGCCAACGACACGGTGACTTTCACCATCCAAGTGTTGGGTGAGCATGAGGCTAGGGAAGAGCCTGGTGTGGAGTGCTGGGTGCACAAACCCCAGAGACCTCAGCTCTGTTGATGCTGGATGCTGCAGATCCGTTGGTCAGGATCCTGGAGAAGGATGTTCTGCTGACCCACCGGCGTTGCCAGGCCATGGAGGACCTGGTGCTGGAGGTGCACCTCTCACACACCCATGGGGAGGTGAAGTGGTACAAGGATGGGGAGAAGCTGCAGGACACGGGTCGTGTGCGGCTGGAGGAGGACGGGGTGCGCCGATCTCTCGTGATCCTGGGCGCCATGGGCAGGGATGCTGGGGAGTATCTCTGTGACACCGGTGATGACAGTATCGTCTTCTTCGTCACTGTAGAAGGTGAGCAGGAGGTCCTGGTGGGGATGGCCAGGGGGAGAGGACTGAGGTGGGTCTGTGGCTGCTGCCAGTGTGCTGTGAGGCTGGGCTGGGTGGGGGGCACATGGGGAGTGGGCTGCACCTGTGTGGTGGCCCTGTGGAAACCCCTGTGCTGCTCAGCTGCAGCCATAGGAGCGTGGGCAGGACCTGGCCATTGCGATACCCAGCACAGGCTGCTTTTGTGGTGACAGCCCATCTCTCCAGTCCCAGAGCCACCAGTGACCATCGTGGGCAGCACGGGCACCGTGGCACATCACTGCCTGCTGGCCGGGGAAGACCTGGTGCTGGCTTGTGAGCTCTCCCGGCCCGACGCTGTTGTGCGCTGGCTCCGGAACGGCCAGGAGGTGCATGCAGGTGAACGGGTGCAGATTGAGGCCCACGGGGTGCTGCGACAGCTCATCATCAGTGGGGCACAGCCCAGCGACACAGGGTGCTACATCTGTGATGCTGCCAGCGACCGCGTGGTGACAAATGTGGAGGTGTCAGGTGAGCTGGCTCAGAACCCCAGGGACCCCCAGAATGGTGGGATCATGCCACAGACCTGGACAAGGGGAAGAGAAGCCTCTGTGACCCTGCTGATGCAGAGGCCAGGGTGGCAGCGTGGCCTGGAAGAGTGGGAGCCCTGTCCCCAAGCCTACAGGAGCCGTTGGTTAGAAAGAGACATGTCAGGGTCCTGGCGAGACGTGTCCCTGCTGGCTCCCCCAGCCAGGGGCTGTTTAAATTTAGCCTTGGCTGGCTCCCAGGCGCCGCTCCTTCTGCTTCGGCTGCCAAAGGCTGAGCTCAGCCTGGACCCTTATCAGCTGGAGATGGAGGGCAGTGCAGGGTGGGAGGGGGCCTGTTGCAGGCAAGTGCCCTGGCTCCCCAGCAAGGTGTTCTGGATGGGGGGGGGTACAATGAAATTCATGGTCTCAATGTGGCAGCTATGCTGCCTGTACAGGGGGTGATGCAGGAGTGATGGGCTCTGCTGCCATCCCTTCCCTGAATGAGCCCTGAGCTGCCAGACCTCTCCAGCCTGCATGCCTGCCCCTCTGGGACCCCTGTCTGGTCCCACCATGACCCCCAGCTAGCCTCGCAGCCCTTCTGCTCCGTGGTGACTTACTGAGGGATGACCTCTCCACTTGCAGCAGTCCTATCCCCGCACTGCCCCTCACTCTAGGGACATGCCTGAACCCTGTCTTGTCCCCTGCACCCCTCAGCCCGGCCTGTGTGCATTGTCAACAAGGAGGAGGCACAGAGCCCACTGGAGGTGCAGGAGGGGGACAGTGTGACACTGGTGGCTCGGCTGTCCCCGGAGACAGCGGCAGTACAGTGGCAGAAGGATGGACAGACGCTGTGCTCAGGTGGGCGGCTGCTGGTGTGCAGCGAGGGTCCCACGCGCAGCCTCACCATCAAGCAAGCGGAGCTGGGTGATGGCGGTATCTTCCTCTGCGACGCCGGTGATGATGAGGTGCATTTCACACTGCATGTGAAAGGTGAGCCAGCAGGTGTCCCTCGCTCACACCAGGGGCAGGAGCGGTCTCAATCTGCCTCAGACCGGGATGTTTTGCACCCCCATCCCATGCTGATGCCACTGGGAGAGGCGCAGCTGAGCCCAGTGCTCCTCCGGCAGAGGCACCTGTGCTGTTCGTGAACAAACGAGAGGAGCAGGAGAAGCTGCTGGTGCTGGAGGGCGGCAGTGCCGTGCTCTCTGCCATCACCTCCACAGAACGCTCCGATGTCACCTGGCTGGGCCCGCAGCAGGCGGCCGTGGCCGGCGAACGCTGCGAGCTGCGTCGGGATGGCCGCGTGCACAGCCTCATCATCCATAATGTGGCCATGGAGGACGCTGGCACTTACACCTGCCTCTCACCCCACGACCAGATGCAGTTCGACGTGAACGTCCGAGGTGGGCGGCAGGGGGGCAGTGGGGGTGCCCGGGGATCCCTCTGCAGTGGCAGCGGGCGCTGACATGGGGGGTTTGACTGTGCAGAGCTGCGGGTGAAGTTCCTGCGTGGGCTGTCGGACGTGCGAGCGCGGCAGGGGGAGCGGGTGGTGCTGTGGTGCGAGCTTTGCAAGGCGCGGGGCGACGTGGTGTGGCGGAAGGACGGGCGGGGGCTGGCGCCTGGCCCCCGCCGGCAGATGACGGCAGAGGGACGGGAGCGGTCGCTGGTGCTGAGTCGCGTGGAGCCCGGGGATGCCGGCGAGTACTGCTGCGAGTCCAACGACGACAAGACACTGGCGACGCTGACGGTGCAGGGTGAGCCCAAGGCTTCCCCACCACCTCGGGGACTCTTATTCCATGGGGATGGTGGAGATGCTGGCACAGTGATGTCAGGATTGCAGGAATGCTCAGCGTCTCTACAGGACAGGGGGTACCTGATGCTCTGCCCTGACCCTGGCTGTAGTCCCCAGGGTGGTGGAGATCATCATGGAGCTGCAGAACCTGACAGTGCTGGAGGGGGAGGATGCGACCTTCAAGTGTCTGGTGTCCCCTGAAGATGTGGCTGTGGCATGGCAGCTGAATGGCCAGCCCGTGATCCCCAGTGAGCGGCTGCTGGTGACAAGGAGTGGGCTGTGCCACAGCCTCATCCTCCGGCAGTGCCAGACATGTGATGCAGGCACCGTGACAGCCAACGCCGAGGGGCTGGTGAGCACAGCTCGGCTGAGTGTACAAGGTGAGGGGGAAGGAGAGAGCTGGGGCTCAGCCCAAGACACAGCCCTGGGGCCAGCTGCTGACCCAGCACACGGGCCATGCAGAGGCACAGGTGCTGTTCGTGCGGAAGCTGCAGGATGTGGTGGCAGAGGAGCAGGGGGACGTGTGTCTGGAGGTGGAGGTGAGCCACGAGGCTGCCGAGGTGCAGTGGCTGAAGCAGGGCATCCTCCTTCAGCCGGGCAGCAAGTACCTGCTGCAGGAGTCGGGGTGCCGGCGCACCCTCACCATCTGCTGCCTCGGCCCTGCTGACCGTGGCACCTACCGCTGTGAGAGCCTGCACGACCGCACGCAGGCCAAGCTCCACGTGGAGCGTGAGTACTGGGATGGGGATGGGGATGGGGATGGGGATGGGGATGGGGATGGGGATGGCACCCAATTGCTGCAATGGGAGCATCTGGGCAGAGATGGTACTTAGATGGAAGGGGTGGTCAAGTAGAGACGTGAGTGTGTGGGCAGGGGCGCGAGTCTGGCACAAACAGCTGGATTTAGAGGATCACTTCAGCAAGCACAGACTGGGAAGCCAGGGGCTCTGCAGTGGAGCAGACACCTGCTCACAGGCATGGGTCCCTCACAGCCCGGAAGGTGTCGATCCGGACACCACTGGCGGACGTGGAGACCTTTGAGAAGGAGACAGCCACCTTCCACCTGGAGCTGTCTCACCCTGGCGTGGCTGGGGTCTGGACACGGGACGGCATCCGGGTGAAGCCCAGCAGCACGTGCCGGATCAGCGCCACAGGCTGCGGGCACAGCCTGACACTGGAGAGGCTTGCGCTGGAAGACTCAGGCACCGTCACCTTCACTGCTGACGCTCTGCGCTGCAGCGCCCGCCTGCGTGTGCAGGGTATGGTCCCTGGGGCGGGCTGGGGACTGTGTGGCACTGGCACTGTATCACCTGCAGCTGTTCTGTGCTGGGGGAAACACCAAGGCTCAGCTGGGCCACCCTGAGCACATGTGTCCCTCTGTCTTGGACAGGGGTGACAGTGTGCTGGCAAGTGTCCCCCTGCCCTCAGAGAGATGTGAGCTGAGCAGTGGGGACACCCAGCCAGGGTCTGGGTCCAGAGCCAGCTGGAACACCACTGATGAGTGCTTGCCCATGGGTAGTGCCACTCTTACCCCACACTGAAATGCCCCAGCCACAGCTACTCTTCCCTGCAGCCCCAAGTCCATGCCTTTGTCCTACCAAGCCTTCCTGTCCTGTGTCCTACCTCCTCAGAGCCTCCAGTCACTATGGTGAGGGTCCCACGAGACCTGGGGGTCCCAGAGACGGGGGTCGCCAGCTTCGAGTGTGAGCTGTCTCGCCCCAACGCAGAGGTGAAATGGTTCAAGGTGAGTGTTCACCCCACTCCCTCCAGTGGCACCTGGCCGTGTCCTCCTCCTTGCTTTGTCGCCTGGCTGCTGCCCTCCCTGCCAGAGCTGCAGACGGAGCAGAGGGGCCAAAGCAGCAGAGTGCCGCCTGTTTGCCCCCGTGCAGGATGGACAGGAGCTGCGGCCAGGGCCCAACTGCCGCATCTACTCAGCGGGACGGCGCCGCATCCTGCAGCTGAGCCGCTGCGAGCTGACCGACGCTGGCAGCTACACCTGCGACGCAGGTGACTGCCGGGCCTCCGCCATGCTGCATGTCCAGGGTATGGCCACCCAGCTCCCAGCAGAGTGCACTCCCCCAGACCCTGTGCTGCCTGCTCCCCTCATCCTTGGCTGCTCTGGCACCCTGTCCGTTACCCACAGAGCGCCAGGTCCACATTGTGCAGGAGCTGCAGGATGTCCAAGTGCGGGAGGGTGACAACGCAGTCTTCACCTGTGAGGTGTCACACGGGGATGTGAAGGGCGAGTGGTTTCGGGATGGGGAGAAAATCAAGGTCTCCAGCACAGTGAAGATACGGCAAGAAGGTGGGGATGCAGGTGGATCCACACCTGGTTTGGGGGCTGGGAAAGGGCAAATTCAAGCAAGGGGAGTGTGTGTAAACAAAGGGGGTTGGGGTTCCTTGCCCCCCTGCTTACTATGGGTGCACATTGCTCTCGCTTTGAGCCAGCCTCTCCCTCCCCAGGGACCCGGCATTTCCTGCTGTTCTGTGGTGTGCGCCCCGAGGACAAGGGACTCATCCGCTTCGCAGCCAGGACAGTCATCTCGGAGGCCAGTCTGCAGGTGGAAGGTACCAGTGTGGTCTGTGAGGTCTGGCTGGGCTCCAGCACCAGGGCTCGGGTGTACCAGGTCAGCTTGCGGTGCCCCACGGAAGCCCGCTCACCCCGTGGTGCTGATGCCTTGCCCCCACCTGCCAGCACTGCCAATCCGGATTGTGAAGCCCCTGCGGGACAAGACGGTGCTGGCGAGGCACAAGGCGACACTGGAGTGCACAGTGTCCCACGCCCGGGGCAGGGTCCGCTGGCTCCGTGGGGACACCGAGATCTTTGCGGGTGACAAGTACGAGATCTGCAATCTGGACTGCTACCGCACACTCATCATTCACCGCGTGGGCCCTGAGGATGAGGACTCGTACACCTGTGATGCCTTCGATGACCGCTCCACTGCCCGGCTCCTCGTGGAGGGTGAGTGGGCACCTAGAGGGGCACCACTGGGGGCTGCCAGTGCTGCTGTGCCTTGCAGTGAAGGGACACCAGAAGCCCTGTCCCCATCTCCCAGGGCTTGCAAGAGTCTGAGTGCTGGGCTGGAGGAAGCAGGTTGGATACAGAGCCAGGGGTCTGTTCCTCCTTGTCTGGGATATACCTTTTGGGTGCCCCACCAGGTCTAGCAATGTTCCAACTTGCTCTGACTCCTGTTGTTCCTACAGGGAGCTAGAAGACAGGATGCAGTTCTCAGGGCCTGCACGCAGACTGATGGATGCCACTGCTGGGAGATGGGGTGATGCTCCCCCCGGCATGTACAGACACATGGACACCATCCCCAGCTTGCTCCAGCCTCAGGGCTCTGCATTAAACAGCCTTTTTTTCTGACATGGCTTCTTCCACACCAGCGAGCCAGGGTCTCCTTAAGAGAAAAAGTGGTGGCACCACTCTACATCCTGCTCAAGCATCCCTGGAAGCCCAGCCCTCTGGGCCCCCCTCACCCCTGCCCCCCACGCAGCCCTTGGCTTTGCACGCCAGACTCCGAAAGGCTCTTTACTGTGTGGCCGAGGCCTCAGCAGCGTTTGGCACATTTACAAAAGAGACTGAAAAGGGGGATGGCAGCACAACGCTGCGGGAAGGGGGTGCCTGGCAGAAACATGCAGTTCCTGGGGCAGCGGGGCCAGCTGGGCTGGGCTGGGGGAGCTCCCAAAGCAGAGGGCTCCCTGGTCCAGTCTCACCACCATCCTGCCTGCCTGGCCATGGGGAAATCCTGGCTCACTCCGTAATAAGTTAATACAAATCACAGCAAGAGAAATATATACAAGGCGTGAGCCTCTGCCCGCAGCAGTGCTCTGGGCAGGGGCTCCTGCCCTGCCCTGCCCCAGGGTCCCCCGGCCACTATAAAAATCCAGTCGCCAGCAAAACAGCGACGGTCTCTGATGCTGCAGGGGCCCCTGCATCCCTGAGGCAGCCCAGCCTCCGCCCAAAGGCTGGAGCCAGTGTCCTGTCTCCCATCAAAACGTTTTGTGGGGGATGCACCCTGCCAGCGCAGCTCCTGCTGGACAGGCACCAATTGCCAGCATCACCCTGGGAACCACCTGGCCGTGGCAATCTCTGCCCCAGGACCACCCCGGTCCAGCTTGGGATAAAGGAGTGGCGAGCCGCTCTGGGGTGTAGGGAGGGTGGCTAGGGCAGGAGGATCTTCTGAGGAGGCAGGTTTTGGGAAGCACTGCCTGGGAGCTGCTCTTGGGGACAGGGTGGGACAGGGCACACATGCTCAGGGGAGTCCCTGCTGGGAAAAGGGCCATGGGACCTGCTCTTTGAGGAAGGGACATAGGGAACAGGCACTTGGGGAGTTGCTGGGGGTGCAATGGGGTGGGGACAGGCGTGGGGAGCTGCTCTTGGGAAGGGGGGGAGGACTCAAATATGGGGAAATGTTAAGATGCAGGATGAGCGTGCCCGGGCCATAGGGTAACACACAGCAGTGGGGGCTTGGGGACCCACCACCCCAGCATAGCCACTCGCACTGCACGTCCATGGGTTCTGGTCCTTGGGCTGAGTCCCGGCCAAAGGGCTTCCCCAGCACCTTTGGGCCCCACACGCAGCTGGGGCTTCCCCAGACAAGTCCCATGTGTCTCCAAGAAGGGTCTCCATCTGCAGCCCCAAGCCTCATGTGGCCACTTGGGGCTGAGAACAAAGCCCTGCCTGTCTCAGGGGTTCTGTCAGAGCAGGCTGGGGTGCTGGTGTTGCTCGAGGTCACTGGGTTGGCTTATACCCTCACGGCAGGGCCAGAGCCTGTGGTGAGGGGCACGGTGGAGCTGCAGTCATAGTCCAGGTCCACCACGGCATGGGAGCTGGCGATGAGGCTGTTCAGTGATGGTCCTGTCTGCCGCTCTCGGAAACTCTGGATGTAGCTCTGTGAGAGAGGGGGAACAGAAAGTGAGTGGGGCTCTGCTCCTGGACCACTCTACCCCACCCCACCCCAAATGCTGCAGCAGCCCCTCCCTGGTACCCCAGAAATAGCCCAGAGGAATCCCCAGCACTCGGGCCCTCCAATGGCTGGCCATAGCCGGGAGCACAGCCTTATCCCATCCGTGGGCATTGCTGCTTATTTCTACTGTGCCCACAGTACTCTTGGCCAGCAGTTTTCATTTGCTTGCAAAGGCTGAAGTGCTCCATAGTAGGAATGGCCCAGCTTAGTCTTTCTTGAGTTGCCCACTCCTTGGGATGCCCCAGTCTCATCCCTCAAGGAGCTCAATTGTCAACTGGTGCCTGGGCACCTCTCCATGCCCCAGCCCACCCACATGGAGAAGGAATGTCTGTGGAGGCGGGGGGAGATCTCTACCCTGGCTGCGGGACTCACGGGGGAAAGCACGTCCCCATCGAAGCGGCGCACGGGGTTGGGCTTGCGGCGGTAAGCAGGCTCGGGGGGGTGGGCTTTGTGCTGGTGGGGTGGTGGGTGGTGGGGTCTCCGCTTCTTCTTCTTCTCCTTTCGGTCCTCCCGCTGCTTGATGCGCATCAGCTGCACGCGGCGCTGCTGCCGGCTGATGATCACTGCGGAGCAAAGCGGCACGCACGATGAGCGCCGGGGGGCACATCCCAACGGTCCCCGCAGCCAAACCAGAGCCAACCTTGTGCAGCCAGGCCTCCCTGGGGTGGTGTGCTGCAACAGAGTCCTGAACCCCCTATCTGTCCATGTGAACCCCACCCCAGCCCCCAGGTTCCCAGCTCCTACATTCACCCTGTGCCATGCCCACCTGCCCCACTCCCCACACACCTTCTGTATGGGAGTAGCCCTCGGCTGTGACCTTCCACTGGACCAGGACACCCAGCGTGGTAAGGAGTGGCCAGACNAGCCGCCCGCGCCGCTGCCCGCAGCCCTGCCCGGCATCCCGTGCCGTCCCGTGCCGTCCCGTGCCGTCCCGTGCCGTCCCGTGCCGTCCGCACACCGGCCGGCCAGCCCTGCCGCGCCGCATCCCCTGTCCCCTGGGCCGGCAGAGCCCTGTTCTCACTCCACACAGCATCGCCCATCCCCACCCCGGCCGGAGCGTCGCTCCTGGGCTCTGCGGGTAAAGTCCAATCCTGCTTAGCGTCCCCCCGGGGGCTCGAGCGGGGGCCCAGCCCTTGGCTGCCGGCTCCCTATCCGCCTGCTTCCTTGGGATTAGGCTTCCCCGCGGGGATTTGCCCTGGCTGGTGTTACCTTCCCCAGCCAAAGGGAGGAAGGAGATTGTCGGCAAGGGATGAGATGCCAGCAGAGCCCGTCTGGGCAGCAGAAAGGTGCTGGGCAACAGGAAGCCATGACTGCAGCCTTTGCCCTCTTCCCAGCTCCTTCCCAGAGCGCTGTTTTTGTGAGCTGTCCTGAACTGGCCGCATAAACTTGGCACTTGGATGGAGTGATGCTGGCCTGGGGACAATTTGTGACAATAAACCCATTCTAAACCAACTGAGCCTGTAAAGGGACTAGGGGAGCAAAGGGGTGATGGAACTGGCTCCAGGTGGGAGCAGGCAGACGGATGCTGTAATTAGGTTTAAACTGAAGCTGGATCAGACTTTGCAGGGGATTATGACCCCTCCGTCTGTGTAGGCACTGCGGGGGGCCCCGTAACTGTTTGCTCAGCATCCCGGCACAGCCGCAGCGTTACGGGTGAGCTCTTGGGTAAGGGGCAGTGCCAGCTGCAGCTGGTGCCCTTCCAGCCCCATGGATTGGCATGGGAGGGCTGGATCTACTGCGAAGGCCCAATTTGTTTTTACAAGGACAGTGGGAGCTGGAGCAGAGATGAAAAATAGCCAGAAATATGATTAGAGGATTGGAGAAAATGCCTTGGAGTACAAGCTTAAAGAGCTCAATCTGTTTAGCCTATAAAAATAGAAGACTGAGGGGTGACTTAATTACTGAGCATAATTACTTCACAGGCAGAAAATACCAAGTTGTGGAAGTCTCCCGTTAATCGAGCAGGGAAAGGGTGCCGGAGAGGCATGGGCAGGAAAATTGAAGCCACAGACAAATTATTGAGCAACACGAAGCTCCCAGGGGTACAGGCGGGCTCTCTGGGGATAGCACGTGCCTTCGGCCACACATTGGGTGACAGTCTGCACCCCCACTGATGAGGCTGTTCCCCCATTCCCTGCCTTCCCACCCACGTAGTGGGGGGATGGAGCAGGATTTCTGGTGGCTGGGTACTGAGTGCTGAGATCTCTGCCGGGCACATGCCACCAGTTCCTCCATTCTCCTTGTCTCTCTCCCACCAGGTGGGGCGCGTGCCGGGACACAGTTCTGCTGGCGAGCTATGAGGCAGGAGTGGAGATTTTGATGCCTCTCCCAGGAGTCCCCAGAGCCATGACTGCAACTGTGCAGACGCTGCGGTTCAAGCTGCTGCCGCACGAGCCAGGCCAGGAGTGGGGGCACAGCTGCCAGCAGGAAATTGAGCGTCGCTACCAGGTGGTGCCCTCGGTGGTGTGCGCCATGTGCTGCCTTTTTGGCATCATCTACTGCTTCTTCGGTGAGCCAGACCAGCCCCACAGCTGGTGGGGCAAGTGGGGAGGAGGGCAGAGGGGAGCTGGGGTGTGCTGGCCATCCACTCCCTGACTATGGTGGTCTCTCTGCAGGCTACCGCTGCTTCAAGGCTGTCATGTTCCTGACGGGGCTGATGTTCGGCTCCATCATCATCTTCATGCTGTGCTACAAAGAGCGGGTGCTGGACACACAGCTGAGCGTGGAGGCCTCAGTGGGCATCGGGTTGGGCATTGGAGTCTTGTGTGGGCTGGTCACCATGCTGGTGCGCAGTGTTGGCCTCTTCATGGTGGGGCTGCTCCTGGGGCTGCTGCTGGCGGTGGCCACGCTGGTGGTGATGGAGCAGTTCTACCACCCATCGACGGTGTGGATCCCCATCGCGCTGCTCTTGGGTGTGGGGATGCTCTTTGCTGTCCTCACCCTGCAGTGGCAGCGCTTCTTCACCACCCTCTCCACCGCCGTCTTCGGCAGCGCCATCATGACCGTCACTGTCGACTACTTCATCGAGCTCTTCCTCCTGGTGCAGTACATCTACGAGCGCATCAAGGTGGCCCCTGCTCGCCCCGTGTGCTGGTACAGCTGGGTCATTCTGGGCGTCTGGCCACTCCTTACCACGCTGGGTGTCCTGGTCCAGTGGAAGGTCACAGCCGAGGGCTACTCCCATACAGAAGGTGTGTGGGGAGTGGGGCAGGTGGGCATGGCACAGGGTGAATGTAGGAGCTGGGAACCTGGGGGCTGGGGTGGGGTTCACATGGACAGATAGGGGGTTCAGGACTCTGTTGCAGCACACCACCCCAGGGAGGCCTGGCTGCACAAGGTTGGCTCTGGTTTGGCTGCGGGGACCGTTGGGATGTGCCCCCCGGCGCTCATCGTGCGTGCCGCTTTGCTCCGCAGTGATCATCAGCCGGCAGCAGCGCCGCGTGCAGCTGATGCGCATCAAGCAGCGGGAGGACCGAAAGGAGAAGAAGAAGAAGCGGAGACCCCACCACCCACCACC
>VZRX01017903.1:0-14815 GCA_013398075.1 Notiomystis cincta | reverse complement strand
TCTCCTGCTGGGATCTTACTGGATGGGTTTTGTGGGTATTTAGCAGGTCATGGAGTCATTTGGGACCTTCAAAAGGCTCTTGGAAGGGGTCTCTCCTGCTGGGATCTTACTGGATGGGTTTTGTGGGTATTTAGCAGGTCATGGAGTCATTTGGGACCTTCAAAGGGCTCTTGGAAGGGGTCTCTCCTGCTGGGATCTTACTGGATGGGTTTTGTGGGTATTTAGCAGGTCATGGAGTCATTTGGGACCTTCAAAAGGCTCTTGGAAGGGGTCTCTCCTGCTGGGATCTTACTGGATGGGTTTTGTGGATATTTAGTAGGTCAAGGTGTATTTGGGGAGAATCTGGGTGGTTTCAGGGACCTTAAGAGCTCATCTCACTCCAAACCCTGTGCCATGGTCAAGGACACCCTCTGCAAGTCCAGGTTGCTCCAAGCCTCATCCAGCCCAGCCTGAGAGGTTCAAAGCTCTGATTCAGCTCTGTCCAGTGTGGAAAACCCCAGGAAACTCCAGCTCCAGCTTCTCCTGGTGGTTCATGGCTGGTGGCCAGAAGTCCTCCTAACTGGAGGTGTTTCTCCATTCATTCCTGCGATTCCCTGGTGTTTCTCCACTCATTCCTGCGATTCTGGGGATGTCAGAGATGAGCTGGGACAGGACCGGGCTGTGGGGAGCTCTTCACATTTCTCAGCAGATTTGGAAGAGCAGAGGTGGAAGAGCCATGGTCGTGTGGTCACTCAGCTCCTGGCAGAGGCACTCGTCTCCAGGAGATGCAGCTGCTGCAGGTCCTGGTCTGATCCTGGGCACCACAGTCCCGTGGTTTCATCCCAGGTTTTGTGGGAAATCCGACAGTTCCTTGTCTCCTTTCCAGAGGCTGCGAGGAGCCCCCCCAAAGGTTGGGGACAACCTGGGTGACCCCCATGCTGGCACTGCCTGTGTTCCCAGGAAAAAGGGAGAAACTGAGGAATGCTCGATCCATGGTCTCTCCAGAGGGGCATCAGCCCGGGATGGGATGGGATGGAATGGATGGATGCATGCATGCATGGATCCATCTGGATCCTGGAAGCAACAGTGGAAAGAATGAGGGTGGGGAGGCCCTGGGATAGAATTCCCAGAGAAGCCATGGCTGCCCCTGGATCCCTGGGGGTGTCCAAGGCCAGGCTGGACACTGGGGTTGGAGCACCCTGGGACAGTGGGAGGTGTCCCTGCCATGGCAGGGCTGGCACTGGAGGGGCTCTGAGCTCCCTTCCCACCCAATTAATTCCATGATTCCGTGACAACCCAGCAGAGGTGGAACCTGAAAACTTCATAGCTTGCCTGCTGAAAAATCCAAGGAATGGCACCACCCCTGACTGCAGTCGGAATTCCGAGTCTCTTGCCCAGATTTGCCACGATCCAGCAGTTTTCTGGAGTTGTTCCACTTCATTTTTCTCCCTGGGGAATTCCATTGTTTCCTGCACCGTTTGGGAGCGGTTTATCCTCCCCAGGAGGTGCCGTGGTGTTCATCAGCATCTGCTCCTGCAGTCCAGGGAAAGGCAGGGAGTTTTCTGCTCCAACAAATTTTTCTGGGGATCACGTGGGGATTTTGGGGGATTTTTTTGGTCAGCCCAGCCTGGATGATCCGAGTGCTCAACGTTGTGCATTCCCAAAACCCTGGGCACATTCTGTGGCTGGGATCAGGACAGGAGTATCTGGAATTCGAGGCCACTGACCTCATCCTTGTGCTGTTTCATGTTTTTTGGGAGGTTTTACAGGGAATAACCTGGGTTTGTCCTTATTTGGAGCCCGTAACAGGCTCAGGGTGCCCCTTTTTTGCCCTTAGTGATGCCAATTTAGGCAGCCACAGGTGGACCCTCACCTCAAACACCAGCAAAGCCAGACTTGGCTGAGTTTTGGCTCTGAGTTTAGGCTCTGACCTGGGCTTTGCTGGATTTGGGCGTGGATTTGGGAAGATCATTGCTTTTCTTCCCGTTTTTCTGTTGGATAATGGTGCTTGAGACCTGCTGCTGCTTTTATGTCGTTCTCTTGGAAACCATGGAATTGTGGAATATCCTGAGCTGGAAAAGCCCCATCGTGGAGCCCAGTAATCTGCAGATAATACATCAATAATGCAAATCATGGAATGCTGGAATGGTTTGGGTGGGAAGGGACCTTAAAATCCATCCAGTGCCACCCCTGCCATGGGCAGGGACACCTCCCACTGTCCCAGGTTCTTCCAAGCCTTGTCCATCCTTGGACACTTCCAGGGATGTGGAATCCTCAACCTCTCTGGACTGAGATACAAACACAATGCAAATAATCCAATTTATATTTAATTTTTCCATAGCTCACAGAATGCCAAGCTCAGGGAGGAACTCTTCATTAATCAACTTTGGAGAATATTTTTTAGGAAACTGTCCCATCAATTAATGCCAGGAACCCTTTCCTTTCAGTCCTTGCTTTTCATTTCACAGAAAAGCGAAGGAAAATTGATTTTTGTTACAAAAAAATTGCTTTTAGCCCCCAGACCCAAACCTCCCTGTTTTTAAAGCAACGCCTGCACAGATTAACTCTCCTCGAGGAACTAATCCTCCTCCAACTAATTAATCCTCCCTCCCAGAGCCCTTGATACAGAGTTTGGATTTATATAAGGTGCCCTTTGTGGTTAATCCGGGCTCCTGGTCCCTCTGGAGCTGCCGCGGGATCGGGAACGCGCAGCAGGAGCCCCGCTGCCCCCGGGGGTTGTTGGCAGGGTGGGACTTGCCCTTCACACCCTGCTGAGGATGGGGAGAAATTCCAGCAATGCCTAATTCCCTCCTAATTCCCTGGGATCGGGAGCCGGGCGGCTCTGGGGGAGCCTGGCACGCCCACGGTGCCGAGCCTGAGCTGGTTTTTCCTTGGAATCTTGAAACCCTTCCCGCAAGCCAGGAGGGAAAGCGTGGAGCTTGTTGGGTTGTGCAGGACAAACTCAGCTGGTTTAACTCCTTTTTTTTGGGTTTTTTTTTGGATGGAAATGTCACTGGAGCTGTTTGGGGTAGAAGATGCGTTGATTTACTCAGAATAAACCCAGGCACTGCTGGGATCTCTCCTCAGCCGAGGCCTGGATGCCTCTGGAATGCTGCAGCTCTCCGGGATCGCTGGTGGGATCAGCCCTGTGAGAGCCTCCCACCCTTCCCGCTGCCCCATTGCCCTGGCATGGATTTGGGGTGGGAAATTGGGAATCTTGGCCGTCAGCTGGAAGAGCTCCCGTGGGTTCCAGAGGCCCGTGGGGATGTGGAAGAGGGAGTATCCATCATTGAGTCTATCGTTCCTGGCCATCCGTGGTATTGGCCAACTCCACCAGGGCCACCATGGATGGAGCTGTGGAGTTCCACCATGGAATTCCTCTGGACTGGAACAAATCTTCGGATGCCAGGGCTCAGGTTCGTTTTACGAGCACCACGTGATCCAGAGAGGAAGGACTTGGAGCAGAACAATTCCATGAGGAATGCGGGAATGACCATATGGGTGAGTTAGGCCCTGGAAGGGTCACCTGGAGAAGGATTTGGAGCAGAACAATTCCATGAGGAATGCAGGAATGGCCACGGGGATGAGTTGGGTCCTGGAAGGGTCACCTGGAAAAGAAGGACTTGGAGCAGAAAAATTCCATGAGGAATGCAGGAATAAATTGGGATAAATGGATAAATTGGGTCCTGGAAGGGTCACCTGGAAAGAGGATCCGTGACTGGAGCTCTTGGCATTGCTGTGGCTGCTGGTGCTGCTCCCAAAAGATGGAATAGGTTTGGTTTCCCATGGCAGAATTCCAGAGGAAATTGTGGCATGAGGGCTTTCTTCAGCCGGTCCAAAGTGGTGGCTAATCCATCGTGACTCAAATCAGAAATGGATGTGATTTAATTTAATTACCTGGGATTTTAGGAATCAAAGGAACGGGGATTTCTCATTCCATGAAGGGCTCTTGGTGTGTCTGCCGTGCTCTGGTTCCACACCCAGAGCTTTGGAGGACACCAAAGGAAGGAGGAGTAGGAGCTTAATCTGATCCTGTGGGGCTCCAGGAAGGATCCACTGATCCTCGGCTCTCCGAGCAATTCCCGAAATCCCCCAGGGATGGAGAGCCAGCAGCTCCCCGGACAATACACGCTGGGCTCGTGTTGTCCTTCCGATGGAGAAGATCCTTCCAACCATCCCACATGAGCCTCCCAAGCTGCTGCTCATCGGCACAATGATGGAACACCAAAACAGAGCAAATCCAAGGATTGGGAATCCCACAGCGACAGGATTCACACCCTCCATGTGGCTGTTTGGGATGAAATTGGGTCTGTCCTGTGTCTGTCCTGCCCAAAGTGACAATTCCTGGTGCCTTTGGAATTCCTGGTGCTCTAAACATGAACAGGCATTTTGTGGGATGTCTTGTACGCTGGGGCTTCCGGGAAGGGAGGCGGGAGAACTTCTGGGAAGAGAGATGGGAGAACGTTTGGGAAGAGAGGTGGGAGAAATTTTGGGATGAGAGAAGAACGTTTGGGAAGAGAGGAGGGAGAACATTTGGGAAGAGAGATGGAAGAACTTTTGGGAAGAGAGGTGAGAGAAGAACGTTTGGGAAGAGAGAAGGGAGAACTTTTGGAAAAAGAGATGGGAGAACATTTGGGAAGAGAGGCGGGAGAACTTTTGGGAAGAGAGGTGGGAGAATGTCTGGGAAGAGAGGTGGGAGAACTTTAGGGAAGAAACGTGGGAGACATTTGGGAAGAGATGGGAGAACATTTGGGAAGAGGTGGAAGAACTTTTAGGACAAGAGATGGGAGAACTTTTGGGAAGAGAGAAGAGCATTTGGGAAGAAAGGTGGGAGAACTTTTTGGGAGAACTTTTGGGAAGACAAATGGGAGAAATTTTGGGAAGAGATGGGAGAACATTTGGGAAGAGATGGGAGAACATTTGGGAAGAGATGGGAGAACATTTGGGAAGAGATGGGAGAACTTTAGGGAAGAGAGGTGGGAAAGGGCTGCGGAGATGAGCCCAGGGCCGTGCTCCAGCCTCTCCCTTCTGCTGTGCTGCTGAAGCAGAGACAGATGAGAACTAAAAGCTCATCCCAGCTAAACCCAGCTGGGAAACTCCTGACTGTGAGGAGAAGGAGAGAGCCCGGCCGGGGCGGGCAGGAGCTGGGATGGAGCGACACTTGCATGGACACCCCGGTGGTCCCCCAGGGGCGCGGCTCTGACCTGCTGTCCCCCTGCAGCCGCGTCCTACACGGACAGCTCCGACGATGAGACCTCCCCGCGGGACAAGCAGCAGAAAAACTCCAAAGGCAGCAGCGATTTCTGCGTCAAGAACATCAAACAGGCCGAGTTCGGGCGCCGCGAGATCGAGATCGCCGAGCAGGGTGAGAGGGGCTCCTTCCCCCTGCTCCCCTGGGCTTCCTCCTCCCAAATCCTCTCCTGTTCAGCCTCAGGGTGCTGGTGGCTTCCCGACCCCCTTGCTGTTAGAATGGGAAAGCTCCTCCGGGATTTTGGGGGATGGGGAAGGGGTTACAGGGTTAGGAGTGCTCTGCAGGCAAATTTGGTTTGTTAAATCAGTGGAGAAGATGAAATCCATCCCATAAATTTGGCAATTTTGGTTTAACTTGATTATCTCCAAAAACACCAGCAAAGGCCAGGCAGGGTTTAGGTTTGGGGGATATTGGAGTGGAGCAGCAAATCCCAAATCCTCAGCTCAGAGCAGATTTTCCTCCAGCCTCACCCAGAGGTAGAAATTTGAACATAATAAGTGAAAATCCAGGGGGATTTTGGGGTCCTTTTGATACCTTTGCGGTTCGCTCTCGAGGCTTTGGCTGTTCCTGCTGTTCCCATCCCTCTTCCCAGCCCATCCATGGACTCTTTTTCCCTTTTCCTCCCAGAAATGCCAGCGCTGATGGCTTTGAGGAAGAGAGCTCAGGGAGAGAAGCCTCTGGCCGGGGCCAAGATCGTGGGCTGCACTCACATCACGGCACAGACGGCGGTGAGAGCCCGGCCCGAGCCCCACACGGGCATTTCCCACTGCCCATCCCCTAAAACAGACCCCAAAGAGAGGAGGGATTCCCTAAACCAGACTTCACACAGGGCAGGGATTCCCTAACCCAGACCCTACACAGGGCAGAGATTCCCCAAACCAGACCCCACACAGGGCTGGGATTCCCTAAACCAGACCTCACACAGGGCAAGGATTCCCTAAACTAGACCCCAAACAGGGCAGGGATTCCCTAACCCAGACCCCACACAGAGCAGGCATTCCCTAAACCAGACCCCAAACAGAGGAGGGATTCCTTAAAGCAGAGCCCAAACAGAGCAGGGATTCCCCAAACCAAACCCCACACAGAGCAAGGATTCCCTGACCCAGACCCCAAATGGGGCAGGGATTCCCTAAACCAGACTTGGTTTAGGTTTTCTAAAGCCCCCGATGTTGCCTAAACACAAATCCAGAGCCCCGTGGGAGTCACTCAGTCCTGGAATGGGTTGGGTTGGAAAAGACCTTAAAAATGCCCAAAATACCTGCTGAGGGCAGGGTGCTCCAGCCTCGCCTTGGAGCTTAAACCCAACTCAGAGATCCCCCCAGAAACTTAAACCCAGCCTTAGACCCTTCAGAAGTTTAAACCAAACTTCAGAGACCCCTCCAGAAGCTCAAAACCAGTTTCAGAGACCTCCCCCAGAACCTCAAACCCAACCTCAGAGTCCCTTCAGAACCTCAAACCCACTTTTAGACCCCTGCAAAACCTCAGACTCAACCTCAGAGCTCCCCCAAAAGCTCAAACTCAACCTCAGAGCCCCTCCAGAACCTCAAACCTAATCTCAGAGCTCCCTTAGAACCTCAAACCCAACCTCAGAGCCACTCCAGAACTTCAAACCCAACAACGGAGTCCTTCCAGAACCTCAAACCCAACCTCAGAGTCCTTCCAGAACCTCAAACCCAAACTGAGAGCCCCTTGAGAACCTCAAACCCAACCTCAGAGTCCCTTGAGAACCTCAAATCCAATTTTAGACACCCCCAGAACCTCAACCCAACCTCAGAGCCCCCCACAACCTCAAACCCAACTTCAGACCCTTCCAGAACCTCAAACCCAACTTTGGACCCCTCCAGAACCTCAAGCCCAACTTTAGACCCCCCAGAACCTCAAACCCAACCTCAGAGCCTCCCCCGAAGCTTTCCCACACCTCCAAGCCCTGGTCTCACGTTGCCGAGCTGATTTTCCCGTGTTTGTTTCCCCGTGTTTCCCCGTGTTTCCCCGTGTTTTCCCGGTGTTCCCGGGTTCCCGGGATGCAGGTGCTGATGGAGACGCTGGGAGCGCTGGGAGCTCAGTGCCGATGGGCCGCCTGCAACATCTACTCCACCCTGAACGAGGTGGCCGCAGCCCTGGCCGAGAGCGGTAGGAAACTCCTCCCCTTTCCCGCCTTTTATCGGGAATTCCTCCCGGAATTTTTCAGGGAATGGTTTGCTGCCCCATCGTTTTTACCTCATTTATCACCTCTTAGAGTTTTTGTTTTGATTTTGTTTTTCCTCTTCTATTTCAAATAAACCCGAAGCACCAAATTAACCCTTTCCTTAACTCTGGGAATGATTTTGGGATTTTAATTTTCCTGGAGTACAGAAGGAAGTGGTAAAAATGTCATTTAACGAGCTGAGGATGGAAGTTCTTCTGCTCAGGGAAACAAAGTTAAATCTGATTTAAATTCTGGAAATTTGGGGCGCAACTCAGGTGAAAGAGAGAATTCAGGGGGGAATGGAATTCGCAAAGCAGGAACTGCTCACCTGGGAAATCCCAGCTTCCCTGGGGAGTCTGGGGCTTCTCCCAAAAAAATGGGATTTTTATCTGGGCAGGGCCACAGGTTTTAACCTGGATATGGCCAGGGGGTTTACCTGGGTGAATCCAGGGATTTTAACTGGGTAAAACCTGGGATTTCACCTGGGTAAAACCTGGGATTTTACCTGGATATAAGCAGGAATTTTACCTGGGTAAGAGCATGGATTTTAGCTGGATAAAATTAGGGATTTTACCTGGGTAAGACCAAGGATTTTACCTGGATAAGACCAAAGATTTTACCTGGGATATTACTGGGATTTTACCTGAATAAAACCTGGGAATTTACCTGGGTGAGTCCAGGGATTTTACCTGGATAAAACCAGGGATTTTATCTGGGTAAGACCTGGGATTTTACCTAGGATATTACTGGGATTTTACATGGATAAAACCTGGGATTTTACATGGATGAAACCAAGGATTTTACCTGGATAAGACCAAAGATTTTACCTGGGATATTACTGGGATTTTACCTGAATAAAACCTGGGAATTTACCTGGGTGAGTCCAGGGATTTTACCTGGATAAAACCAGGGATTTTATCTGGGTAAGACCTGGGATTTTACCTAGGATATTACTGGGATTTTACATGGATAAAACCTGGGATTTTACATGGATGAAACCAAGGATTTTACCTGGATAAAACAAAGGATTTTATCTTGGCAAAATCAGGAGATTTTACCTGGGTAAGACCTGGAATTTTACCTGGGTAAGACCTTGGATTGTATCTGGATAAGACCAAGGATTTTACCTGGATAAAACCAAGGATTTTACCTGGATAAGACCTGGGATTTTACCTGGATATAATCAGGAATTTTACCTGGGTAAGACCATGGATTTTAGCTGGATAAGATCAGGGATTTTATCTGGATAAAACCAGGGATTTTACCTGGGTGAGTCCAGGGATTTTACCTGGATAAAACCAGGGATTTTATCTGGGTAAGACCTGGGATTTTACCTGGGATATTACTGGGATTTTACGTGGATAAAACCTGGGATTTTACCTGGGTGAGTCCAGGGATTTTACATGGATAAAACAAAGGATTTTACCTGGATAAAACAAAGGATTTTATCTTGGCAATATCAGGAGATTTTACCTGGGTAAGACCTGGAATTTTACCTGGGTAAGACCAAGGATTTTACCTGGGATTTTACCTGGATAAGACCAAGGATTTTACCTGGGTGAGACCAAGGATTTTACCCAGATAAGACCTGGGATTTCACATGGGTGAGTCCAGGGATTTTACCTGGATAAACCCAAGAATTTTACCTGGGATTTTACCTGGATAAGACCAGAGATTTTATCCTGGCAAAGTCAGGAGATTTACCTGTGTGAGTCCAGGGATTTTTACCTGGACTTTTCCTGGTGAGTCCAGGGATTTTACCTGGATTTTTCCTGGGTGAGTCCAGGGATTTTACCTGGTTAAATCCAGGGGATTCTCCTGGCTGAAGCCGCAGTTTGCCCACAAGCCGTGGCAGACCCAGAAGAATCCAAACCCACCATGGGTCCTGCTGGCTGCAGATGAGTAATAATCCCTCATGATCCAAATACATTCAAATTAATTAACACAATAATTAATAAATTTCCACCTGGGCTGCCTGACAGGCAGGTGGGACACCTGATCTACAAAGAATTCCTGATTTTACCAATAAATCTCCTTATTGAGACCTCTCACCTGGAGGCTGCAGCTCTTTCCTGGCCGAGAGGAAGAACTGAGGGAGGTCAGAGCCAACTCCCAGTGTTCATTTTCCATGAGTGGTGTCCCAGAGCTGATTCCCAAGGGATTTTCCTGCCTTAACAGCCTCTCCCTCCCTGCCCAGGCTTCCCTGTGTTTGCCTGGAAGGGCGAATCCGAGGACGATTTCTGGTGGTGCATCGACCGCTGCGTCAACGTCGAGGGCTGGCAGCCCAACATGGTGAGCTGGGAAACACCTGGAAAACTCCCACCTGGAGAGGAGGAGGAGGAGGAGGAGGGAAGGGCAGTGAAAATCTCCCAGGTCTTGCCAAGCAAGGTTTTGTTTTGCTGCTTCCCAAATAAGCTACAGTTTTTGGGGGCGTTTGGTTGGATTTCAGAGCGTCTCACTGCAGTTTAAACTCATTTCATTTATCTGCTAAAAATGGCTCCAAGTTTGTCTTTCCCAAGATGGCTTTTTCACCCTTCTCACCCTCAAATTCTCACCTTTGGATGAGGTGATTTTTCCAGACAAAGCCCAGATTTTTCCCTGATTTCCACTCTTTAAACCACCCAAACCTCAGGTACCCCAAACTCCTTTTTTTACCCTGCCCTTGTTTCCAGGGAAAACAGAGAACCTGGAACTGGGTGAGCAGAATAAATTTCCAGCTGTCAGATGTGCTGTTTTCATCACATTCCCCCCAAAAAGGTTCTGAGCCCTGGAGCTCCTGATCCGAAGGAGATGAGGAATAATCAGAGGTGAAAGAAAAATGTGGATCCCAGCTGGGATTTTACCAAAATTGCCTTGTTTGAGGTGGGATTTTTGTTCCTTCCAGTCGCTGTCACCTTTAAAAGAACCAGGAATGTCAAAACAATTCCAGCCCTGAGGGATCAGGATGAGTGAGGACAGGGGAGCAGCTCTGTTCTGCTCTTTGAGGAATCGTTTCCCATCCAAACTGTCCCAGAAAAGGTGGATTTTGCTTTCCCAGGATCTCTGCAGACCTCTTCATTCCAGGATTTGTGTTCAGCCCCCGCTCCTGGAGCAAGGAAATGATTGAGGGAAGTGCCAGGATCTTGGATCTGTTCCCAGAGATTTTTTTTTTTGCTGGATTTTGGAGATCCGGGGGTTTAGAGCTAAGGAATAGGACACTGCTTGAAGAACAGGTGTGAGAAGGATCTTAAAATCATGGAATGGTTTGGGTTGGGAGGGACCTTCAATCCCATTCCATTCCACAGGGACACCTCCCACTGTCCCAGGGTGCTCCCAGTGTCCAGCCTGGCCTTGGACATTCCAGAGATCCAGGGGCAGCCACAGCTTCTCTGGGAATTCTGAGTCTCCCCACCCTCATTTTTCCCATAATTGCTCCCTGTTCCTTGGAAATGGGGCCAGTTCATGGCCATTCCCATTCTGGGAATTCTGACCTTCAGGGGAGGGCTCTGCCTGGACAGGAATGGTTCAGAAAAGGATATTTTTTTTTTTCTGAAAAATACAGAATCTGAGAGGTTTCCTTCCTGGAAGAGCCTCTCCAGAGGTTTTTTTCTGGGGAGCTCCAGGGACATTCCAAAGCTCACACCCAAAACCGCTGCTTTTCTCTAGGAAAAAATTGTTTCCATCTCAAATAAAGTGGGGTTTTTTGGGGAAAAAAAAACATGGAAGAATAGGAATGAGGGCAAAGAGGCTGCATGGAGCTGGGAAAAGTGCAGGGATTTGGACAGGCTGTGCCATTGGATGTCCAGGGCTGCCACACCAAGGTGACCTCCCAGCAAACCCAGCCCCTCCAGGGATCTCCCCTGTGGGGCTTTCATCCCTCTCTCTCCCAGGAAAGGGGAGACTGCCAGGGGCCAGGATTCTCTCTTGGAAAGAGGATTTTGTGCTCCATTAAACCGGGATTAATGAAATGAAGAAGTGGGGCAGCCGAATTCCAGATTCCAAATTCCTCCCTGGCTGGCCCAGGAGAGCTCCCAGTTCCACTTAACCCTTCGGTGCCTCCCTTCCCAGCCCGTGGGTGGGGCGTGGAGCCAGGAATGGATTCCATGGATTCCTGTCTCCTGGGAAGCTCCAGAGGGTCCCTGCTGAGCTCCGCCACAGGCCGGGATTTCAGGACACCCAACATTCCCAAAATCCCTGCAAGCCACGTCCTTAAAATCCTGGCTGCTGTGGGATGGGGATAAACCAGGAGATGCTTCAGAGCTTCAGGGAATCCATGAAACCTCCCCTGCATCCCTTGGGATGGGATTGCTGCCAGTGGGCTCTGGCCGTGGGATGGTGATGAAGTGAGAAGTGTTTGACCTCAGTGTATGGAATGTGTGAAGAGGAGGAGGAGGAGGAGCTGGAGGAGGATGCAGTGAGAAGTCTTTGGTGCAGGGAATATGGATGGGATGAGGATGAGGATGAGGGTGAGGGTGAGGATGAGGATGATGCAAACAGAAGTCTTTGACATCAGTGTAGGGAATGTACAAAGAGGAGGAGGAGGATGGTGGTGGTGGTGGTGCAGTTGGAATTCCTTGTATAGGAGTAGGGAACATGCAAAGAAGAGGATGAGGATGAGGATGAGGGTGAGGGTGAGGATGAGGATGATGCAAACAGAAGTCTTTGACATCAGTGTAGGGAATGTACAAAGAGGAGGAGGAGGATGGTGGTGGTGGTGGTGGTGCAGTTGGAATTCCTTGTATAGGAGTAGGGAACATGCAAAGAAGAGGATGAGGATGATGATGGTGATGATGATGAAGTGAGAAGTGTTTGACCTCAGTATAGGGAATATGGAAACAGGAGGAGGATGCAGTGAGAAGTTTTGGTGCAGGGAATATGGAAAGAGTGGGATGAGGATGAGGATGANGTGAGGGTGAGGATGAGGATGAGGGTGAGGGTGGGGATGAGGATGAGGATGAGGATGAGGATGAGGATGAGGATGAGGATGAGGATGAGGATGAGGATGAGGATGAGGGTGAGGATGAGGATGAGGGTGAGAGTGAGGATGAGGATGAGGATGATGTAGCCAGAAGTCTTTGACATCAGCATAGGGAATGTACAAAGAGGATGATGATGATGATGATGATGATGGTGGTGGTGGTGGTGGTGGTGGTGGTGCAGTTGGAATTCCTTGTATAGGAGTAGGGAACATGCAAAGAAGAGGATGAAGATGATGATGGTGATGATGATGAAGTGAGAAGTGTTTGACCTCAGTATATGGAATATGGAAAGAGGGAGAGGAAGAAGAGGAGGATGCAGTGAGAAGTCTTTGATGCAGGGAATAGGAAAGAGTGGGATGATGGTGATGCTGATGGTGATGATGATGGTGATGATGCTGACTCTGAGGATGATGGTGGCCACCTTGCTGTCACCCTGGGCAGGCCCTGGGCCCTTCCCCTGCCCTGGGTGGCACCTGCTCCCTGTTTTCTCTGGAATCCAGCAGGATTCTCACGCTTCCCTCCTTGCCTGGGCCTCCCGTGGGGCAGGAGGATTTGGCAAACTCCACGTGTGGGTTTTTTTTCCTTTCCTTGTACCTTTCCTTCTTCAGGGGACCCCTCTGAGCTCAGCACCTTCCAGGTGGCCAAGCCCTTGGACATCCCTTTTGCCTGGAATTTTGAGATTTCTGGGAACGTTTTCCTGCCTGCCCTTCCCAGGGGGTCCCTCTCCCTGCTCACCTCCGAGGTTTTTATCCCAGCAGTGGCTCCGTGCCTTCCTGCACGGCCCCAGTGACCCCGTGGCTGTTTCCACTGCAGATCCTGGACGATGGGGGGGATCTCACCCACTGGATCTACAAGAAATACCCCAACATGTTCAAGAAGATCAAGGGCATCGTGGAGGAGAGCGTCACCGGGGTGCACAGGTAGCGGGACGGGCTGGGGGAGGCTGGGGCGGAACCTCGGTCCCAGCCCCGGGGAATGGCACAGCTCTGCTGGCTGTGGAACCTCCAGGGCCTGGGCCTGGCTTTCCCCCTGGAAAGGGCCTGGAATCCCGAGCAGCAGAGCTGGGAATGCTGCTCTGAACTCCCAGCAGGGAGCAGGAGCTGCTCCCGTGGGTGGGAGGGTGGATCTGCACCCCTGGAGAGGGAGGTGGAAGAGGAAGGGCTGGGGGGGCTGGCGCTGGAGGAAGGCTGGAGCTCAGCCCTGCCCTGAATCCGTGGGAAGAAGTGAGATTTGGGAAGAGGAACTGAGTCAGGTTTTTGAGAGATGTTCCCAAAAAAGGAGAACCTTTTCATCAGAGATGACTGAAATCCCTCAGTCTGGGATGGGAGCAGCTCGGAGGGTTGGGAGGGTGTCAGAGGAGCTTTTCCATGGAATTAATCCCATCCCAGGTGCCAGGAGTGGGGAACTGAGGAGAGCAGGAGCTTTTTGCTGTGATTTTGCAGGGAGAAAGGCCTGGCTGCAGCTCTGAGCTGGGTCAGAGCTTGGCCAGGGGTTCAGGCACCTCCTGGAACAGGGAAATGAAACCTTTGAAGCAGGGAAGTGGCTCCAGGTCTGCAGCCAGGGGGGTTGGGAGAAGGACTGGTGATATTTTTAGGATCCAGAATCATTCCCAGTGTGGGCAAAAGAGATTTCCAGAGGCAGGTTCTCCTTCCCTGGGAGGGCTGGAGCAGGGACAGGATGTTCAGAGTCTCTTGGTAGCCACATTGAGGGGTTTAATTTGATTTTCAGTGATTTCCCTGCTGTGGTGGGTTGAGTCTGTGCCCAGAGCCCAGAGCTGAGGGGAGAAGCTCCAGAGAGAGCTTCCAGAACATTCCAGGGCCTGAAGGGGCTCCAGGAGAGCTGGAGAGGGTCTGGGGACAAGGCACAGAGGGACAGGACACAGGGAATGGCTTCCACTGCCAGAGGGCAGGGCTGGATGGGAGATTGGGAAGGGATTCTTGACTGGGCTGGAATTCCCAGAGCAGCTGTGGCTGCCCCTGGATCCCTGGCAGTGTCCAAGGCCAGGCTGGACATCGGGACAGTGCCCAGTGTCCGTGGGCAGGGACAGGATGGTCTGTGAGGCCCTTCCCAGCCCAGACCCCAGGGGTTTGGCCATGGTGATGCGTTGCCATGGTGATGCGTTGCCCTGGTGATGCGTTGCCCTGGTGACGTGTTGGCCATGGTTGGCCATGGTGATGTGTTGCCATGGTGACATATTGGACATAGTGACGTGTTGCCATGGGGATGGGTTGGCCATGGTTGGCTGTGGTGATGTGTTGGCCTTGGTGATGCGTTGCCATGGAGACATGTTGGCCATGGTTGGCCCTGGTGATGCGTTGCCACGGTGACTCGTTGCCATGGTGACGCATCGCCATGATGATGAGTTGCCATGGTGACGTGTTGCCATGGTGATGTGTTGCCCCAGTGATGTGTTGGCCATGGTGACCCGTTGCCATGGTGACC
>VZRX01017901.1:28617-42865 GCA_013398075.1 Notiomystis cincta | reverse complement strand
AGTTCCCAGGTGCAGAGAGTTAAACAAATCTTTTGCATTTGCAGAGCAGAGGAGGTTTAAGAGTGGATGGGAAATAAAGACAATTTATTGAACCTTAGGCCAGTGTCTCTTTCAGACTGAATCACTGTCTCTTGGAGTCTGACTTGTTTTAACTCGAAGTTTCTTATGGCTTGGTCAGACCAGGTGAAGGAAAGGTGAGTTTCAAAACTTGTCCACTCTCTCCATTGTCTTGCCTAAGAAGAGATACTATTTATCTCTTGAAAAGTGTTCATATTCCATCTTTAGACTCACTGTTAGCTACACTGTTGAATTTCCAGCATCTTCTGCTGCCTTATACTCTGGTTTTTTTCAGGTGCTGTCAGCTAGCTGATCTGGGTTGAAATCCATCTGTAATCTGGAGATAAGAAGATCTGTCTCCCACACATAGCCCATTAAACTTTCTAGAAAAACTCCACGTACAAGAATATGATGAAGCAGGCTTCTTAAATAACTATGTGCTGTGGACAAGGCACCATGACTCATAACTCAAACAGAGGGCATGATGCTTACCCAAACTTTAGGTGGTTTATTTCCAGATTGCTGGATTTTCTTTGAAATTTCATTTGTTCTTTGCTAAGTAACTTCCTGCCTTACTTTATGAGATGTATCTGTTCCTGACATTATCAGAGAGACGGAGATGCCCACACAGAAATGAGGCAGATGTGAGAGGGAAAAATCAGTGTTGTGACAAAGACACTGCCACTTTGTGGAGCTCCTGCGTGACAGAAGATCTTGTCAAATATATTCTAATTCCAAACAAAGCTTATTGCTGTTTCTGCTTGCTGTGATTCTGAAGCTAACCTAGATGTATACACTGACATCTGTCACTGACCTGACTGGTAGCTGTGTTTGGTCAAATGGTCAGCAGAGCAGGGAAAAACCTCTGCCCTGGGAGGGTGCTGCCCTCACCTTCAGCAGAGCTTCATCACAGGGAAGTGGCCATCAAAAGAGATATTGAAAAGCCTGAGAGCCTTGTTGAAATCCTAAAACACCATCATGTTTGTCAAGTACGTGGTCAAGTCAGGCCTGCTTAATCACAACTTGTTTGCCAACATCCAATTTTATCATCTTAATGAAAAGAAAAGAGAAAAGTCAAATCTTGTTCACATGTCCTATTAAACTAGTTTCTGCTTTAATCTGTGTGATGCCAAGACAATGCCAATAAAACAAGCATTATTTAATCAGCTCTGACTGTTCTGATCTGACAAGCACCTTCATTTGGAGAATGATTACTTGGCTATCCATAGAATATTCATGGACTCTACATGATATTCAGCTCTCTCTATACTTGCCAAAGATTTCTGCTGGAATTATAGGTCTTGTTGCCTGACATGTGTAGAAGCATAATATTAGCCATTCCAAATACATTTCAGAATAACAAATCAAAATTAAATTATGATCTACATTCAAACATGTTTTTCCAAATTTTGCAGGCTGTTTGTTGTTTCTTCCACGATGGGAGGAAGATTCCCTCTCTCCCAGGGATGGCTGCTAAGGAGCCATATGTGGGACACAGCTCTAAATATTCCTCTTGCGTAGGCCGCTCACTCCATAATCAAAGGCATTTGTGGTTGACAAATTTAAATTTTGCACTTCTCTCTAAAACCAAAAAACCACTTGAATGCCAGTGGTGCCAATCAGTGTTCTTCAGCCACTCATGCATTTCATGACCTCACCTATCCCTGGCTGTCTGAGCTCTGTATGTTCTCAAATGTCCTTTGAGTCTGCTTACACAAGAAATGCTAATTGAGGGGAAAGACAATCACTCTAGTTTACAGAAGTATTTGCAGAAGAGGAACACCACTTTTGTCTGCTTTTGAGAGCTGGCTGGCAAAATTTGAGCACTTTATATTTGACTGTTACAGCAAGATCAGGCTATTACAGTGCAAATAAACAAAATTCTGTATTTGTATACAGAATATTATAGGGAAAACATACTTCTTAACAGTTATATCCCTTCAAAGAACTCGAATTCAGGAAGTTTAGGTTTTGCCCAAAACTTGTTATGTCAGTTTTATTTTAACTAGGGGATAGCACTATTGATAGAAGGGTAAATGATCAGAAGATTACTCTCTACTGTTTTGAAATACTCATTCAAAGTGAAAGAAAGCTTGTCACTTTAATAGGGACATATAAGCAAGCAGCCTCCTATTCACAAACCATGAGTCATGCTTGATTTTCTCAGCAATTACAGAAGGGAAATTTACTAGGTCTTGGTTTTCACTGTTTTTCTTCCACTGAA
Organism: Notiomystis cincta; assembly: GCA_013398075.1. Classification (NCBI taxonomy): domain Eukaryota; kingdom Metazoa; phylum Chordata; class Aves; order Passeriformes; family Notiomystidae; genus Notiomystis; species Notiomystis cincta. Next base: position 40,584 of record VZRX01017901.1, on the reverse strand, counting down.
GGCAATGGAAAAATCTTCCATTAATTTCAAGGACATGTGATTTGGCCTCTGGTATCTCTACATCTCTCTTTTCCCCACATTTTCCTTTTGAACAACAGAAAAATGATACAACCTGAAAAAGAGCACCTTGACTAAGACTGAAGAAATATTTAAAAATTAATGGATAGGACTATTATTTTTCTGTACATACAATAGCACACAGCTCTGAAAATTATACTTCCTATCATTTTAAGACTTCAAAGCCATTTTTAAAAAAAGTATTACTTTTCAATTTCTGTCCTTGTCAATAATTGTCAATAATTTAACCATTCAAGAAGATGTGGTAAAAGTGGTTTACTTCATTGTCTCTGTTCTGCCACAGTGAAACAGTTCCCAGATTTGTTTGGGTGGGTTTTCCCCTAACTTTGAACAAGGGAAAAGGGAACATGTCATCTGATTATGCAAATTTACCAGGGAATCTGTCTTAGGAATTTATAGCTAAGAATACCAAAACACATCACTTTTGTAACAGAGGTAAAGGAAGGATCAGAGAACATCCCCCAGAAACCCATTCCCTGAATTTCTTTTCTGTTCCTCTGTGTAAGCCTGGAGAAGCTGGAAGACAAAAGAAAAATGTCCTGTTTAGTCAATGTTGCCTTAAGCTGACTCTGCATTTGCTGCTGAAGATCACTTCAAATGAGGGTATTTGACCCGAAAAGGAATCTGATGGTAAAACCCCTTTTTTCCATAGTGTGTCCATATGTCCAAGTAGCCAGCTGTGGCTGATGTTGCACTGTCCCTTGGGGTTGGCTGCCAAGCTGCAGCACTAACCAAATCCCTACTTGGTCTCCATAGGGTTTTACCTAGCACTTTCTGTGCAAAATTATACTGTTTCTGGAAAAATTTCATTATCTATGCTGATGTCAGCCACTCTAAGGACTTAAAGAGCACAGTTGCCTGTCTCAAACACAGTTATAGCCACAGAAGGACTTTGCAATCAGATAAGCACAGAATGGAGTGATAGCCCATGTTTTTAAGGAATAGTCTTTTCATTTTTACTGCTGAAGCTCTCTCTTTCTGTCTCCTCTACTCTCTCTCTTTCTTGCATTCCTTGCTTTCCCTTCCACCCATCCTACACTCCATGGTCTTTCATCTGTCCACAAAGGTGCCATCCACCATTTAATTTAGAAGTTAGTACCTTTGCATTTGTGTGCTGGGTCATAGCCTAAGTCTGACTCAGGTCCTCCTAGAAGGCTGGCCATGGAATAGAGTATTTCTTCCTTCTGTGACAGCAGTCCACACACACGCAAACACACCCAACAAAACTCAGGAATTAGGCTCCCATTTTCATTGAACTTTCAGCTGCTTTCACTGCATGAAATTGTCAATTTCACTAGATGCTTTCACTGCTCAGCATGAGGCTGCAAGCTTTTTTGTGTCATGCCACCACTGTTAATGCATCAGCTGAAAATGTGAAAGCCAGCGTGTTCAACCCAGGCGGGCTAATCCTGTGTTGCAGTGACTCAGGAAAGGCCTCATTCCAACAGACTGGCGACCTCAGGCTGAAGCAGAAATTATATCTCTTTCCTCTACTTATTTTCTTCCCATCCTCACTGACTGTTCAGATTGAAAAATCCTCTCTGCCTGTCCTCAGGCTCCCAACTTTTCTCTGCCAATGTGTGTTGGCCACTGGCTCCGCTGAGCAGCAGCCAACCCTGCAGGCTGCCTGGTGAGGGCACATCCTTCCTCTGCAGCACCACTGCCCAGGCAATCCACCACCGACTCCTGTGTGGCTTGGACAGAGCAGCTCTGCAGTAAAAGACTTCTCTGGAGGCTCTGTGGCATTCCCATGGCTGTGGGGAAGCGAGTGCTTGGATGGCAATGCCAAAGTTTAGGACAATGGGTGATATCACCCCACCTCTGCAGCCCCATGGCATGTAGCACCTGTCCTGATCACCATCATGTGGCCACCTCCTGTGAGGCACTAAGCAGAAAGGCAGCAGCAATTGTGCACTGCATCCTGCAATAAAACACAGTCAGCAGTAAAACTACACATAAGTGGGAGAGGCCCTCACTGGATGGAAAAAGACAGAAAACCTGTAACTATAATGCTACACTTTGGACATCAAAACAAAAGCAGCTTCTGGCAATGACAGTTATTTCATGTCCTGACTGGTAAAAGAAATCATATTAGTAATGCACAGAAGGAAATTAGAATTCTGCTTCAAAGGTCTGTCTTTCATACATTTCATCACTATAGACAAACATGTAGAACAACAGTTTTCATCCCATGCCAGATAGAGGGAAAATTATTTTGAGAGTTAAGTCAATACTGTTACTGAGGGCCAGTATAGTATGTACCATGCTTCACCTGAGGGACACATAAAAACTTCTGGGATAAATACAGCAAAAACTTCAAAAGCCATTTAAATATTAAGTTAATTGACACCATTTTCCTTGCAGTTGTGAAGGTTTGCATCAATGGCACTGCATAGATGTGGAGGGAAATAATTTGAGTGGGGGCAGATAATTATTTTACAATGGTATGGAAGCAAAATTAGTTAAATCACAGAATTATAGGAAAACAAGCTATATTGTAAATAAGTTGGGTCAGTTCCAAATTAAAGCTAATGGGAGTCTTTTGATCCACCCAGGTGGTTTCTCACCTAAATGATTGCTATCCTCCACCACAACAGAAAATCTTGTGACTTACATCCATTCTGATTCTTAATCTCATATATACACTTTAATTGCTGGCTTCATAGGTCATAAATAATTGCTAATATGAACCTATTTCATATGACATTTTAAAAATGTTCCAACTTGTACAAACATTATACAAATCATTTCACACACTGCACAGAGAAAATAGAAGTTCAATGACTATAATACCCCAGGGGAATCTGTGACCATAGAAAGTTCCTAAATTTGTTTTTGGATGGGATAATCCAAAACAACTAAATTGTGAGGGAACACTATTGCCTTGACTGTGAAATGACAAGTATGCATTAGAAATTTCCATTACTTGCAAACAGAACTTTGAAATGGCTGCCTAAAAGCTATCTACATGGCTGAAGAAATACAACCCCAAATTTCTCTAGTCTGGTATCTGTAATTTAGCAGTAAAATCACAAAAAATTCTTTCTTGCAATAATGCCTTGAGAGTATAGAAAATAAGCATATTTTTGCAGGGTGAGTCCAGTAATTTGAAAAATAGTAGTAAGTTATTTGAACTACAGGAAAAACCCAGTTTCTTTGCAAATATTTAATTTCAGACAAAAAGCTGATATTTTTCCCTCTATGTTTAAAATGTGAGGGAATTGTTCCGTATTTTTGTTCTTTGAATTTCCCATACATGCCTAGTAAAAAAAAAAAGGTAGAAAATTTAAATAGGCACACTTGAAATAGTATTATTTAGAAATAAATATAGATGTAAATATCACTGTAGTATGTAAACATAAATGGGTAATCATATAGGATATGCATATACATGCTGTCTGACTCCAGGTCGGCCAGAATTAGGGGTTAACATCACACTGTTGATGCAGTACAGCAATGATATGGCTCCAAGAAACACACAAGAAATACAGAAGAAATGAGGATCAAATCATGTTGTGCCCACCTTTCTGCCTGCTGTGGTTTTTGTGGTGCTGATAAGTCATGAGAGCCTACAGTGACCACTGGAATGGAACTCCAGGATGGAATTTGCAACTACAAAATGTGCAAAGGGACACATTTGGAATAACAGCTATCCAAAATGCTCCTTGCTTAGGTGTACAGAGCCACATCAGAGCAGGGAATGCTGAGGAGCCATATGGGGTGCGTGGGAACATCTAGAACCCACAGCAAACTGGGCCAGGGCTCTTTTTCTTCTCTGTCCTCTCATCTTCATGTCTGTTGTGTAGGACATTGCTCAGTAGTTCTGCATATTATCCCAGCAATAGCCAAGATTCAGCAAGGATCCTGCTGAAAATTTGACTTCTAAATCATGCACACTTTGGTAGCAGTCAAGCTAGACCTAAATGCAAAGAAGCAGTAAAGCACATAGAGATGATTTTCTCTTGTTCCTATAAAGCTTGGGAAACTCAGTACTTAGGGCTGAGCTGATCACTCTCAATTCCCACATTGGAGCTGGGAGGAATCTCTCCTGAGTTGGTCCTCTCTCCCTGGACAAATACAGCCTGATCAAAACTTCAGGGTCTGTTATAGAAAGTGTAGTATGTTCTACTCTTCATGTGTAGAAATGTGGAATGGAAGTTAGTTTAGGTGAAAGCAGCCACTGATGGACTGTACTGGAAATGTGTTGTAGGTTCCTCCAAAGGAACCAAAACTAATGGAGGAAGCCCAAACCCTCTGCAGGAGATGACCTTTTCTACATGGACCTTACACCACTATTATGGGAGGGGTACTTGTTCACTTTCAGGACTTTTCTTTCATTCTTGGAACTCCTTTCAAGCATCTTTTGTATTCATGCACCAAATATTGCTAAAAAGGAAACATGGTATTATACTTAGTGTTTTAGTAGGACTTTAAGAAATATTTATTGTTTTACACAATTGACCTGTGTGAGTATAACAACATGGCTCTGGCTATGCTCTTTTGGATAAACAAGTGTCAATGTTTTTATGGTTTTGGAAAGGATTTACTCTGTGTCTTTCCTAAATTTTATGTTAGTCAAGACACATATTACTCCAGAAGAAAAGTCTTCTATATATTTAAAGCACAAGCATAGCTGGTCTTTAAAGTGCTGTTCCTCACAGTAAATTAGGATTCTTAACAGTGGTGTTGTAGCTCAGTATTCTGAGCAAAATTCTGGGAGCTGAACAGCTCTGAAGCTTCATCTTTTGGATGTAGCCAGAATGCTTTCATGGTTCTTGATTAGTTCTCCAAAAATCCTTAGGCCCCCAGTACAACTGTTCTGCACCTGTTTAAGGTTGGCCACATTTCACCCAGCATAGCACATTTAGAGGAAAACATGAATTTTATTTTTGTGGCTGGCTCTCCACTTAGTCAGCAGACTGGTCTGATACACTTGTTAACGATGTGATTTCAAAATCTGATGCAAGAGAGGCAGTAGGAACACATTTTAGAGTCAGGGAAGGCAAGAGGGACCACCTCCCTCACTTACTGCATGCATTTAGATCATGCATTTTAAGGTATCTTAATCTCCTGCTTTTAGGCTTGCCACATTTGTTGGGGAAGGAATAGATTTATTTTATGCAGCTATGCAAAAGTCATGCTAACCCAAGTCAACTCATGTAAAATTCTAACAAAATGTTTTTTTTTCCAATTTCCAAAACAGTGAGCATGAGTTTAAAAAAAAAGGTGATGCTGGGGAAATGAAATAAAATTACCCCTGGTTTTCACACTCCCAAGGTCAAAGTTCAGAGATCTCCCTATCTCCCTTAATCCAACTATTTGGGATACAGAGGATGATCCTCTTCTTATTCTTAGAGCACCTTAGAAGACTGGACAAATGTGATTCATCATCTGCATTTTACTGTTTGCTCTCTTTACCTTTTAATTCAATATCTATTTGTACTGTAGCAGTGTGACACAGACAGCTAGGCAGACTGAGCTCAGTCCACTCATTTGGATTGAAGCTAGATATGAACATGATCCTTGGTTCAGTGCAATAATGAGTTTGGGGTGATTGAGTTACAGTAGAAGAGAAATGGCAGATCTGGGGCAGGCCTGGGTCTGTCAGACTGTGTGGGTAGCACAGACATGACTTTTTTAACAAGGCAGGCTTGTTCTCTCCAGCTCACCAGCACACTGGCATTGGGGCAAGGTGAAGTGAAGAGCTGGTGTGGTTTGGGAAGCTGACTCAGGATCTCTGACACCAGACTGTGCCAGATGAGGATCTCTGTACTGCCTGGACACCAGACTGTGCCAGCTGGCCCTTGTAGGTGACAGCAGCTAAGCAGTGATGCTGCTCAAAGTCTCTCTGTGAGAGACACTCTGGAGTGGTGTCCTACCAGCACTGTCATTGGCATTGCCTCTGTTTCCAGCAGCTCTCACTTCATCTCTGTGAGAAGGTTAGAGCTCATGCTCAGTGACAGCATCTGACCAGAAATATGGGACTCATGGACCTTGCTGACACTGTGTTATAGAAGCCAGTGAGGCAAGTAAACAGTCGGTCAATCCAAAACCTCCTCAGGGCCGGTGTGTGAGATTTGCCCCTCCATAACTAATACTGCACCAGGAAGCAAGCTGGAATGAGTGATGTGAATGCTGTAAGGAGGTCCAAAATCCACAAAACGACCATCTCATCTCAGTGAGATGGTGGGCTACGTTTTGCATTTCATTTAGTACAGTGCAAGTCCGTAATTCATGGGGAGTCATACGTCACACCTCTTCCTGTGCCTGTCGCAGATAAGGCAAAATGTGAGAGCAAAACTTCCCTGTTTAAGGCACCCTGTAACCACAGGAAAGAAGTATTGGGCTGAAAGCCAGGATTTCTAAGAGTATCTCTTCCAAAGACTGGTGCTAATGGTCATTACTGAGCTAGGCTTTTGATTTTTCTGCCAGGAAAGAGAACTCCAGTCTCCAAAGTGACATATCTAAGTCAGTTCCCTCTGCATGCCAAATTGAAATTCCTGATTACACAATCTGCAACTCTAAATCTAATCACTAGACTGAGAATAACCGAGGGATCCTGACACCCAGCATTGCTCTTGGCTCCCCTACAGCTGATTACCTCTAGGATGCAGCATATGTTCTGTGTCTCTCAGGACTGCTCTGTGTGCACCATAAACACCTAGGTGCTCCTCCATGTGGTATCTAGGGTGTTCCTGGAAGCTCTGAGACCATTGCTCTCATTGGATGGGTCTCGGAAATTAAGCTATTGCTATTTTTCTCCAGAGGAACAGTCCCTAACTTGAAGTAAAACCTGATCATGTCTGCATTTTAGACTAAGAGCTTCATTCAACTGGGCTGTTACACCAACAATTTGCACTCAAACCTCTGCATCCTGTCACATCTGTGCAGCCAGTCAGCACTTCCTCCACAGCTTCTGAGGACAAGGGATGCTGATCCAGGAGCAGTGCCAAGCCCTTCTGCTGACACTGGGGTTGCAGAAGTTCATGTCTCACTGTTCTTCATCTGGCACCAACGTTTCCTTAAAGCTCAGGATAAAATTTACAGGAGTTGTAACTGTGGTGCAAAGTTTCACAAATACATGAGCCCCTCAAGTCACTACATCAGACAAAACAATATGGAGCTGCAGGGAGATTAGCAGACCTCTCCTCAGATCAGGAAACAAAGCAGGCAGCTGCTTGCATGGTCCCAAGCACCATTAATGCACTAACAGAGGGTCCTGAAACTCCCTATCTCCAAATCCTCAGTGACAGAGCAGTCCTGTGTAACTGGAGAGTGTCAGCTGACACACTCAGATTTGACAATAAATTTATTTGCTTTCACAGACCTAAAATAAATACAACTTTACAATGTAGGCCTTAACCTAACTTCAATGAAGATTCTGTGCATTAATTCCCTTCATGCACAGTCATTGTCATTAATATCTTCCACTGTCAAACAAAGAATATATTAGATGAGAACCTTGCCAGCTGAAGAAAGTATTTGGCTTGTCTTGGTGTTGCCAAGCAGTTTGATTTGTAATTTTCAAGGACATTTGAACAAAAAGGAGTAGATCTCCACAACTTAAATTTAGTTTTATAGTCAGTGTCCCCACTTGCAGTCTAATATTGCACTCACTAGTTTCAGTGTCTGTAACTAAAAATTGCAGGGAATATGCACAGAATATTCCAAGTTTTAATTGATGAGTTCTGAACACTGATTAGTTAAAGGTTCACAGAACTGGCTTTCCCTGTGCTTTGTTTTGTCTAATGTCAGGTTTTGTCTGAAAACCTTGTTTAGCTTAGCACATATATTAGCATTTGTAATAGCTATACCGGCATGGAAAATCTATATAGATAGCATTTCAGGGTCCTGTGTCCCTACCTGAGAGTTCAGCATTGCTTCAGGGTTAATTTTGTTGTGTCCAGCAAAGACAGGAGAGCTCATAGGGCCACGTGGACGAGGCAGAGTTGAGTGTTCAGAGCTGGGTACAAGGAGGCTGGAGGTGGGTGGTGTTGGAGGTGCAGACAAAGAGGCAGACATTGCCAGGAGAGGCTTGTCAGCACACATTGACCAATTCCAGCTATCAGGCACATGCTGGGGTATGCCACATTTGTCTCTTGGTTTGAACAGCTTCTGCTGCTCCTGGACTAACAACTTCTGTAACTGTCCTGACTGTGAGATGTCCCAGATGGATGGGATGGCAGCTGTGATTTAGGTTGAGCTGCAGTAGACAGACTTTAACTGGTCCTGGAACAAGGTGCAAGAGCAGGTGCATGGACCACATTTAATTCTCCTCTCCTTGGGTAACTCAACCATCATGCTCCTAGGAAAGGGCCCTGCTGTGGTAGATCACACCTGGGATCCCCAGGTCCTAAGGGTTAACCAGGTGACTGCAGAAGTGGTGAAAAAATCCTCCAACTGCCTGACCCATGAAGAACTGAGGAGGCTGCCCTGGTGGTGAACAGGCTGAGCACCTCTGATAAACAGCAAAGAAAGAAACCAAAAGTGACCAGGCACTGGACCTGGGAGAAAGGAGCTTGGTTTACATGTCTAATCAATTATTTCCCTATGTCATTCCACTGGCAGTAAGCTGTGCAAAAGAAATCCTGTCAGGATCCTCAGAGTGACTGCTGAGGCGAAAGGTCCAGGTGTGAAAAGCTTCAGTAGCTGAGACAAATGTTAATCTCCATGCTCAGAGGCAAACTGCTCCGAGGACAGGGAGCCTGTCTGGCCCTGACACAAAGCACACACTGCCTCTCTGGGGGCTCTGCATGTGGCTGTAGGCCCAGGATGTGCACACACCCACATGCACACACACACCAAACACAGTCAGTGGAAGACAACAGCAAAGCTCAGCGAGCTTTCCACATCTTCTCTTGAAGGTGCTTGCATTTTTGAAAAGAAATTCCCGGTTTTTTATGGAAAGATTTCCAAAGAGTTCTTGTGCCAAGCTCTAGGTTTCCACGTAAGTTCAAGATAATGATATCCGCCAGCTGTGTAGTTGCAATATCTACAGAGGAACATTGAAGATCTGTGTTAGTTTGGGACTCACAAAAAGTAATTCATTATGCATAATGGTGATGTAGGCAGTGCATGCCAAATGGTTAAATCTAATGTAGCATACAGTTTCATTAAGGCACAACAAAATTAATCTATCCCTTCCCACCAGGAGGTTTAAACAAAAGCAATGGGGAAGGAGATGCACGGAAAAAACAGCAATTCATTAATGAAATGAAGACATGTAAAATAATTAGGCTTATAACAATAGATTAGAGGGCCAAATTAACCCTATTTTCTGTCCAATGTGCACAAGTCAGAATGCTAGCGTTGGGTGCTTTGTAAACAAAATTTTATGTGCCTTCTGATTTTCTTCCTGGGAGAAGATGAACAAGCAGATCAAAACAAAGCCACTAGCTACTTCGAATAACTTTTTTCTGGTTTGCAGAAACTGCCCATGGTAACTATTTGCATTCAAAGCCTGACTTTGGATCTCCAGTGGGAAATTGCTAATGAATGAATTAATGCAAAGAATAAGAAAGAGTTGCCATTAAACTAGTGTAAAATAATTTCTGTAATTAACAATATTGAAACTAAGGGACCAACCTAAATTAATGGAGGTATAGAGCTTTCTCTTGCTTTATTAGATGTGATAGTTAGAAAGCACAATTTTCTTTCCTATACAAACCCTGTTTCCCCAGTAACACAGGTGTATATTTTAAACCACTCTGTGCCTTCACAGATGCTCCTTACTTTAAGGTGTAAAGGAAAGACAAATGTTTGAAAATACTACATTTATTCAGGATAAGAAATAACCCAGATGCATATACCTTTGAATAAACCAAGTAATCAAGAAATTTCCTGGCCTTCTGTACTTTAACTTTTTTAATTTAGCTGAATACAACAGGAACTTTTCCTCTATTTTTCATTTACAGCTCTCAACTCTGTTCTGGAGGAAACAAACCCTAAGTACCTAGCAGTGCTTAGGGGATGAGGTGAATTTAGGGCACGGGGAGTTTTTGGGGAAGCTCTGCAATGACTGCACAGGACTCCTACACCTCAGGCCCACTCCAACTCCACCTATGTGGCCCTGGAGTGTAGTGTGCCTGTAGCATTGCCTGGGTGTGAGCAATGAAGCATGGATGTCACATGCTAGCCTTTTGTCCCACTAAAACCTGGAGCACCACGTGTTTTGAAACCATGAGGATCCATGGGACTATCAAATATGTAATGCAACATCAAAAGCCATAGTGCATATGCTGAGAACTTGACAATTCCCTTTCCAAAATTACTCTGCCAGCATCTAGAATGGGAGACAAGGCTGGCAGACAGCAGGAACATGCAAAGAGGAAGTCTTGCAGGCAAAATGAATCTATGACCCATGGGGAAATGTGTCATACCAAACTTGGCAGCAAGTCCATATCCCAAAATGGAATCAGGATTTGTAAGGCCCCAGGCAAAAAGCTGCAACAGCAGACTGCACCCAGCATCCCACCACAGCAGAACCAATGCAGTGGTGCACCTGAATTCAGGTGGGCAGGGCTGGTAAGTACCCAACATGAAGCACTGCCAATGAGGTCTTTTGTTCAGTATTACTGTTCGTGGTCGCTAGGAAGGAAGATGTGGGGAGCAATTTAAGCAGCTCTGGTCTGAGCCAGCTGGAGCTCATTATCTTGTTCAGGAGACCCTCATGCTCTGTTCTGATCATGGCTGTCTCCAATGCTCAACTTGTCATTCCAAGGGATTTCTGCACAGGGAAATGGCACAAAGACAGAGAAGAGCAATGGACTTGGTCCAGACTGGGGTAAGCTGAAATCTTCTTTCTGAATTGTTTGTTCCACTCCAGGATTTCCCTTCTGTTTTCTACAACCACAAACATTTTAGGGCACTGATTGTCGTCAATCCAGGGCCCTTGTACCTTCACTGATTTCAAAGGAAACATATACCTTTAAGTGCCTGTATTCTGATGTCTGATGAAGGAGGCAAGGACATCCTGATTTGGTTATGGCAATGTTATCTTGGAAGACTGTGACACACCTCCTCTGAGTGCAGAACAACAGGTATTGTCATTATTTAATGCATCTCACTTAATGAAATTGGTGCCACTCTCTCTCTGTCCTGTCCATCCTCTTATCAAGCTGCCTAAAGAATACCCATAGTTGATGAATTTGCTTTGGTGATACTGCTTCAGAGTTAGCTGACAAGAGTTATAATGAATGGACTCCAATATAATTCCTTAGGTACTCACTTTGTTCGCTGTAATTGATTAATCAGGTATTTTAAAGATAAATGTGAAAACAATATTTTTATTTTATATTTATTGAGTGATGGTGACATGTCACCAAACGGGATCTGTGCCCTCTGCATAACTAATTAATCTAATAGGCACTCCAAAGCTGATAACTGGAAAATTCAAGAATCTAGAGGTAAATATTACTAGGTCATAGATAGCAGCCAGAAGTCCTCTTCATCTGGAAAACTATCTATTTGACCATTCTTCACTTTTAAGGTACAAGTCATCTTAACCTCTTAATTGCAAAGATTTCCCAAGATGTGTGTGATATATCATAGATAACAGAGACACTTTGGTAAAGATCTGGAAGAAAATAATAGTCTTACAGAGGTGACCCAAGGGCTCCTGAGGTAACAGAAGCCTACAGGTGAACACTGGCGAAAAATCTTGGTTAAAGAGCATTCCTCAAAAAAAGGTAGCATAGATGACAGCACAGCTGAAGTGCCTCTACACCAAAGGGTGCAATGTGGGTAACAAACAGGAGGAGCTGGAAGCCACTATGCTGCTAAAAGGATATGAACTAGTTGCCTTTACTGAAAGCTGGGGGGATGAATTCCATGACTGGAATGTGGCTATTGGTGGCTGAGGGCTGTTCAGACGGGACAGAAAGGGGCTTT
>VZRX01017901.1:0-22699 GCA_013398075.1 Notiomystis cincta | reverse complement strand
GCCACTGCTGAATCAGATGGGTATTGTGAGGGAAGACACAGAGAAGGCAGAACTGCTGAATGCCTTCTTTGCCTCAGTCTTTACTGCTGAGGTCAGTCCTCAGGAAACCCAGATCCCAGAGGTAAGAGAGGGAGGCTGGAGAAAGGAAAATTTCTCCTTAGTTGTGGAGGGCAGGGTGAAATATCAGCTGAGCAGACTTAACACCCATAAACCCATGGACCCTGATGGGAAACACCCACAGGTGCTGAGGGAGCTGGCAGACTGTTGCTAAGCTACTCTCTATCTACTATGAAAAATCATGGGGAAGTGGAGAGGTGCCCAATAACTGAAGGAAAGCTGTCATTCAGCAGGACCTTGATAGGCTGGAAAGCTGAGCAGAGAAAATCCTAATGAAGTTCAACAAGGGCAGGTGCCGAGTCCTGCACCTGGGGAGGAACACCCCCAAGTACCAGCACTGGCTGGGGCTGCCCCTCTGAGGAGCAGCTCTGTGGAGAAGGACCTGGGAGTCTTGGTGGATCACAAGGTGACAATGAGCCAGCAGTGGGTCCTTGTGGCCAGGAGGCCCAGTGGGATCCTGGGGTGCCTCAGGAAGAGCGTGGCCAGCAGGTCAAGGGAGCTGATGCTCCCCCTCTCCTCGACCCTGGTGAGGCCACATCTGGAGTGCTGCGTCCAGTTCTGGGCTCCTCAAGACAAAAGAGAAATAGAGCTTCTGGAGAGGGTCAGTGAGGGGTCAGAAAGATGATGAGGGGTCTGGAGCATCTCTCTTACAAGAAGAAACAGAGAGCTGGGGCTGTTTAATCTAGAGAAGAGAAGACTGAGAGGGGCCCTCATTAATGCGTATAAATATCTCAAAGGTGGGTGCCAAGAGGATGGTGCCAGACTGTTTTCAGTGGTGCCCAGACACTGGACAAGAAGCAATGGTCATAAACTACAACACAAGAAGTTTCACCTCAACTCAAGGAAGAACTTTATATTGAGGGTGGCAGAACACTGGAAGAGGCTGCCCAGGGAGGTTGTGGAGTCTCTTTCTCTGGAGACATTCAAAACCCAGCTGGAAATGTTCCTGTGACACCTGCTCTGGGTGACCCTTCCTTGGCAGTGGGGTAGGACAAGATGATCTCCAGGGGTTCTTTCCAACCCTAATAATTCTCTGTTTCTGGAATTCCAGGATTCAGGGATTTGGGATTAAGGGTCATGTCATGACCAGCATTCAGCTAGTGCAGGTGTTCAATTAGACGTGAGACATCTTGTAACAGAGGTCAGCATTGCAGATTTTTCAGGAAAAAAATAAGAAAGAGACACCTGCATAGGAAGAGTTAATTTTCTTCTCCTATTACTTTTAACAGACTGGCATGCATCAAGTAGTAAATGGGTAGTAGGCAAGCCTTACCTCACTCCAAGGAATTTATAACCATCAAAATGATACTGTACTTTGATTTTACAAATATGGCACCTCAAAAATTAACTTCATTTAAACTCCCTGTTTGGAATTTGGTTGCTGCATAATTACAGAATGAGGTTATGGTTACTGCTGCTGCAAGGTATGCAAATAAATGCAGATTTGCTCAAAAACTTTGCTGCTAGCAGAAGTGGGCAGGCCCTGCTCAGGAGAGAGTTCCCACTCCTGCAGTACCATTGATGTACAGGGACTGATCTTGTAAGAAATAAGAAATTACCCAGGTTTTTTGACACCACTGACATACCTGACAGGAAGCAAGAGAAGATGGACTGACACAGTCGTCTTGTTAAAACAGCTTTCCTTTGATTTAGTGGCAGATAATTCCCCATGATTTCAGTGGATATAGTTCTTTGCTAGAACTCATCTGAGAGAAGAGTGGTTTTTCGAAATGGTTTCAAAGATTGCTGTTTCATTTAGGTAGCCCACTTCAACAACTCTTATAGCTACTGTTCAAATTACTGCAATTTTCTGATAAATTCAATAAGGATTCCTGAGACTGAGAGCTGCAAATGACAAAGGATAGCTCCTGGTGTCACTGTGACTTGTAGCCAAACACAAAAGTTCACTTATGAACCTATCTGTTGGTGCATCACCCTACAGGGCTCTCTTCTCCCCTCTTCCTCCTGGAGCTTGCTGACCATTCTTGGTGGGAGCCCTTCAGGGTACCAAACAAATGAGCTGGTAGGCAGAGGATTTTTCCTATTACAGACTCAAACACGTTGACCACAAAATTCAGGATGAGCAAAGGCAGCTAACACAAAGTAACACCGGTCATAACTCCCTTTCTTTCATCAAATCTTTCACTGGAGCCTTGGGGAGGACAGAGAGGGTGTAGACCCATCAACCCCCTCAGTGGAGGCTTGTTCCAAGGTAGTGTGGCTCTCTCAGGCTTCTCAGTGGCCACACAGAGAGCGGAACCCTGGGGCAGAGCAGGGCTAGGCTCTTGCAATACAACTGCAAATCATGGCATGCTCCACAGACTGGGGCTTCCTTCATCACAGCTTTCTCCACAGTTATTCAGGAGCAAGATAAAATTAAATCATCTGTGTCATTAAAACTGACTATGTTGCTGGATGGACGCAGTTCAGAAGAGAGTGTCCAACAGCAATTGGAAAAATAGCACTGCCTCCCCATATTCTGGACTATCTTTACTTTTCTAAAGGGCAGGGCTGCAGGCTGGTGGACAGAGATTTACTCTGGGTAGCACCTTAGTGTTTTTACTGTTGAAACATTTCCAAGCCCATGGGAATTCCTGTTTGTCACTAGCAAGAGTCAAGCAGTGGACAGACTGCAAAAGGACTGAGTAGGTCACAAGTTATTCAAAATCTGTGGGGTTTTCCATTTAATGATCACCACAGCCAACTAAGAATAAAGATAAGAATAGGATCACCTGAGGGTTGAATCATAGCAATTTACTAGAGACTGTTCTGTGGGGAGCATGAAGGACAAAGGCATCAGAGAAATGGCTTTATCTCATGTTAATACAAAGTCTCAGCTCCCCACAGATTTTAAAACTAAGCTGGAAAGAGTTCATTGCTCTACCTTTTTTTCTCCTTTTTTTCTTTAATTTGGACATCCTTTCTCCAGGCTCTGCAAAGAGACCCAGAAGTGATCCCCACTGCTTTCCTTGCAGTGCATCCTAAGCAGATCTGTGACCTGGAACTTTAGACCTGAGGCCATCCCTAGAGGATGTTAATGTCATTCTCAGGATCACACCTTTTTTTTTTTTTGTAAGATCTCCTTTTCAGATAAGAAGGGCACCCTGGAACATCCCTGTTACATCCCCACATCCCATCTAACAAGAGTATGGTGCACATGCAGCAGCACTTCCCCACCAGGCTCTGCTCTCCTGAGCTCATTTTGGTGCACATTGCACACTCCAAGAAAAGTTGCTCTCAAATTCACTGATTCACTGCAGCCTTTCCAAGTGAGAAGGAAAAATCTGCAATTCTCTGCGAAAATCTGGGAAATTCTCAGCTGTGTGTGGCTTATATGAAATCTGCTGCCCTTAACATTTTGGTTCAGCTTGTAGCTTTTCCACTTTTATAAATCTGCAATGTGAAATGAAGCTCAGCCGTCTGAGAACACAGCACACAGCCTCAAATGAAGAGGGTGTTAGTACAAAACTTGGCTACACTAGAAAGATACGTGTTCCTTGCCAATAGTGTGGCTTTGCAAAGGGCTTTACAGGGGACAGATCTGAATCTTTTCTTCCCAAAAGTACGGAAGTGTGAGATCCAAAGGCTTGTTTCTTTGTAAGAATTAAACCCCCATACAAATTGGTATTTAACCTTAGATTACCTCTCAGTTCTGGTGTGATGATGATTTATTTCACTCCTAACATATATCATCATGAACTGCCTTCTCTTTCTACCTAGGTAGAAACATTTATTACATTTATTATCTAAGAGCATAATTATTAGCAGGGTTGCCTTATATACATACGTGGAAATACGTAGTTCAAAACACATCTAAGAAGCAGAAAGGAGAAGATAAGAAGAATTGTGCCATTCATCCAAACAAAAGCTGGATACAGTGACCTATCTCAGTTTCTAGAAGTCTGAACCTAATACGTGAGAAATTGCAATAGAGAACTGAAAAAGCAGGTAAAGGATTTTGGCATGCATACAGCCAGGAACACAAAACTTGATGGTTATGCTTGACAATGCATCTGGCATTTACAGACAGATGCCTTCCACAAGAAGTATATCTGTGGAGCTGTGATGGGAGCTTTTAATCAGGATTTTTAATCCTTCAGGTGTGTGTACAGTCATTGGTGCCAGCTCAGCTCTGGCCTCAACAGCAACAGGACATTTCAGGCATGCTAGAAAAAAAGCAAAGAAAACCACATTCCCTTGAAAATCCTTCAGACACAAAACATTGCTGCTTCACCACTGGCAAATAGGCATACTCTGTTCCCAAACTACTTGTCTTTGAGAATTTATCTTGGATGATAAAGAAGCAAAAATTGTTAAGTTATACCTGCAAGGCACAATTTAGAAAACTTTTTTTCTCAAAATTAATTTTATTATGTTTTAAATTATATTCTCAAGTTCCCCTGTCTTGCTTAAAGGAGGAAAGAATATATTTTGTGATTATCATTATACAAAACACTCTGAGTTCATTTCTACAGAGAATATACCTTAAAATCACTCAATCACAAATTATGTTTTTGAGTACAGCATTTGTCTGCCACGTTTGCAAGCAGAATATCTGAAAGCTAGAAACACATGTTTAAAATTATGTCTGGTTTTCACTCTCAAATGGTAGATGTGTGCTCTGTCACCATCATGCACCAGCAGTTGCATGGACAACCAAAATGGAGGAAAATGAATATCTGCTGTAAGCAAGCATGTCTCTGGGCTTTGGGCTTAGATGTCTAACTCCTAGAAAATTAGGTGATGCCTGCCTGGTTTTGGAGTATGTCTCTCTTATGCAAATATGGAATATTGATTTAAAAAAAAAGGTTGTTACAAGCTTTATCTGGCTCCCATTAAAATCACTCAAGACGTTCCCTTCAGTTGGAGCTCCATGGAAGTATTTCCAAAAGACACAGCCTATACTTCCAGAAGTAGCTGTATTCCTCTTGTTTTTACAAGTGTTTGCTGTAATGTCTAGCTAATCTCATGTGAAGATTCTGAAGATTTGTGACTTGCCATTGTTGGTTTGTCTGTGCTCACCAAAGGCCACAGCCTCTAGAGCTCACTTGTCTAACGTTTTTGCAGTGTGCTTTTCTGAAGTTGTCTTTGTTAAGAATACTACAGCATAACAGAAACTCTGAAATAGCACCAGGAGACATTGCTCCTGCCTAACCTGAGAGAACCACGTGCTCTAATTCTGCTAAAGGAAAACTAATCATATTCAGCATATGAGAGAAAGAGCTGCATGCAGTTGGAAATGACATGATCATTTGCATTGGAGATAAAAATGAAGGGCCATTAATTTTATAGCATTAAATGAAGAGAAGTATTAGACCTGTATAATTAACTTCAATGAATACATTTCAAAGACATTTTCACAAACGTATGTAGGAAGTGTATATCTACATATACTGCAGAGAGAAAATAATTATATTCAATCTAGTCTTACAGACTATATCTGCAAATATAAATATATATTCATATTTTGACAGATTTCTTGTTCTTTAAAATTTGTTTAATTGCTCTAGCCCACTAATGGATGTAATTTCAAAATGGCAATATAAAGATTTCATTGTGTCATCTATGGTCCCCTGAATGTAAGTTATGATTTAAAACCAATGTGAATTCTACAGTACTGGTCATATTGTCCAGCTCTACATCACCTTATCAGCTACTTATATGTACTTAATAATTTTATGTTAACATTATAGGCTTGGTTTTAAATTTCAGAGTTTGGGGGGGGGGGGGAGGGGGGTGTTATTATTTTGCATTTCTTTTATACTGGGAAAAATTTACTTTAATTTGGAATAGGCACTACCAGCAACTAGTTGGTGGAGAGGTGCTCCAGAGAAACCAAGTGAAGTAAATAAATACAAAAAAACCCAAGCAAACCAAAACCCAAAGAAAGAGTCCACATTAAAAGTAATTAAAGGAATGTGATGCTTTACCAGTTCTAACATTGGGAAGGTATGACAAAAATCCTTGGTGTGGATGTCAGAGATGCCACTGATGTTTCTTCTGGCATGTGTTATACACTCAAGTTAGTGCCTTGCAGAGGCACTTTGTGTACATCCACCACCTGATCTGATCTGATCTGATCTTCCTCCACCACAGCAAACCTTCCTCTCCCTGTCTCCTCTACAAACACAGTGCTCTTGACCCTGTCTCTGCTGCAGTCATCCCTCTGGAGCAAACACCCAGGTATTTCCTGTCATTCTGTCTCTGGTGGTAGTGGAAGAAACTCCCCTTAAACACCAGCTTTTCTCCTTGGAGCCTCACCTCCCTCCTCTACCTTGCCCTGACTGGTACTTGCTGAAGGTCACACTGAGAATGGCTGTGAAGAACCATGTCAGCTGGTCAGTTGTGAGGTACAGGGGAAGGCCTGGAGCTGAAACTGTCCTTGTGCTGCTGACTTTGGCTCTGTGCATGCCCAGCTCCTGAGGGACAGCTGACTGCTCTCTCTAGCCTGGATCTGGGCTTGGTCTGCCCCCAGTAGTGGTTCCTTCCTATTTCCTTACCTGCCTGTTGTGCACCATGTGCTGGTTTTATGGTAGGCTACTAGAGCCACAAATGCTCCCCAGTGCACTGGCACACATGTGAGGATGGATCTATCAATCTTCTTATTCTTTTATTTTGAGGAAAACAATATCCAGAAATACCTCAATTTGTAACCAAAAGGCCAGAAACACTAAACAAAAGTAATGCAGATCAAATGTGTACTACCAAATGTGTCTACCAGCCTCAGTATGAAAAGTGATAGCACAGGATTAGAGTTTTAATCAGGATTTTTAATGCTTCATATGTGTCTACACAGAGTTTTTATATGAACTACTTATATGCCAGAACAGTATTAACACAAAAGTTAAAAAAACAGGAAAACACTATATAAAAAATAATGAGCTCAGCAACCTGAAAGGACAGATTTGGGCACAGCTAACTAGTATAAAGTTAGTCATCACTATTTCTGTATCTGCATGTAAAAGAAGCAGCTCCAAAGAACCTGACCTCATAGCAACAGGGTGCAGAAAAAGGACAGAGAAAGAATTCTTTTGACATGATCTCAGCAATTCAACATAGCATCATCATACATGATCTGAATAAAGCCCCCTCCTGCAGCCCTGTCTCCCTGGGGCTATGCTGTGCCTCACTGCTTCCGTGGGAGGCAGTTACTAGAGGCTTTACTTTGCTCCAGTGTGTTTCTCCTGAGCAACTAGCAAAAAGAAAGGAATTGAAATTTTGTCTGCTTTTCCATTATACTCCAGATCACAAAGATTTCTAGGTTCCACACAGGTCTTTTTATTGTGCACTCAGAAATAAGTAAGTATATTTTTTTTCTCTTCCCAAAATTTCACATAGACTGCTGGCCAGAGGGAGGTGAAGATTTTGATAGATAGTAGAGCTATGAGTATAGAGTTTCCAAGGCTCAGAGATCCTTTGCTTTCTTGGAGACATTTTTATCATAAATATCTTATTGGTTGGGTGACATTTAGGGCTTTTTTCACAGCAGAGATGTCAGCTATGTTTTTTTTTTTTTTTTAAATATGCTAGATTTGTGTCCAGACCATAGTGCTCTTTCCATGTCAAACCAAAACACATGGCAAGAGACTTCCCTAGTGCTAACAGCAATGTTTCAGGTTGTTGGCATGTGCAGTACCATACTAAAGCCCAATCAACAGTCTCCACCAAGACAAATGAAACTGACTTTCCAACTATTATACCCAGTCAGCCTTCTTAACTCCTTCAGGCATTAATTCAGATGACTTTTGGACTGAATCAAAATGAGGGAATCCTCCCACATGACCTTTTATTATATGTTTCCCCTATTACATCTCAGAGATACCGAAAAGCATATATTCCTGGTCAGGCTTCCCAGGAAGGAATGTTTCTCAGGTCCTCCTCACATGCCAGTGCACTGAGACTGCAGGAGGAGCTGCTGTTTGCTGTCAGAGTGCTGGTGCATCCCTTTGCATTTTTAGGTTCTGCTCTAAATAGGTCACTGTGAAGAGAACACATCTCAGTAGATGTGGAGACAGAGGCAGGGAGAGCAAAGAGAGCCTTGGTTTGACCTCTGATTCTCCACTGAAGCTGGGCAAGGTAGCAGTGCTAAGGGGGACTGGTGGAGCAAGTCAGTGGGATGTCTTCTGGAGAAGATGTTCACATGAGCTTGGTGTGTTTGGGAGCCTCCTCTGTGCAAGACTCAAGTCCTGCCTGGCTGGGCTGCCTTTTGTACCTTGTGATAAAATGGACTGTCAGGGTGCCTGGTCTCAGCTCTTTGGTCCTCACACCCAGAAAGCCAAAGCTCCAGCTGTGAAATTAGACCAGGAGCTTAAAGGTGTGGACAGAAGGTTTGTTAAGATGCTTTCCAGCATCTGCATCTGTCAGTGTAGAAACAGCCAGTTATTTATGTCTCATCAGGGAAAGGACTGCTACAAGATATATTGGTGCCTGGCAGCAATATCGATTCACATCCATGCAAATTCCTCCCTGGGCACTCAGCCACACCAGAGTCACTGGAAGAAGTGGCTCCCCAGGAGTGCACCTGCAGTCCCTGATGGGGCCAGTGGTGCATCCCTACTCCTCATGCACTTCCAGCTTTCTAATGGGGCCCATTTCTCTGGCTGTTGACTTTCTGGAGACTTTGGACAGTTGATTAATGTTTTAAAAATGTTTGTAAATATTTGAAACTAATTATCAAGTTATTGGGATAAATGAGTTTTTCACAGATGGACATTTAGTGTGCATTTGTGTGTGTGTTCTTGTCTGGAGACTCCTTGATGTAAATTGTGTTGATGTAGCTTTGGGTGCACAGTTTTAAAACGTGTGTCATGTTTTCTCACTCTGTTCCCTGTATGAGAGAATATTTTTCAAGTGAGGGGTTCATCTGCATGCAGAAGCCTGTGTGCAAAATCTGGATCAAAGTCTAGAAAAAAGTATATTTTCTACCGTTTGCAGAGAATTTTCTGTCCAATGGCTTCTGATTTCTTTGGCAAACCACTCATTCCTTGCATATGGAGAAATGTATGTCTGAAAGAGCAATGATCTGAAGTTTTCGGTTTATTTATTTACTTTATTTATTTATTTATTTACCCAGAACTGGAATAATAAAAACTGAAATACACTGATACATATGTTCATTATTACAACATCCCATACACATACATATATCAAGGTAGAGAGACAAAAGGAGCCCCACCCCTGCAATCCCACCCACAGACACCTCCCTCATTGTAGTCATCTTCATCCATCAAGCCTTTCCCCACCATTTCTTGGAACGAGTAACTTACAACACTGGTACAGCATTTAGTAAAAATTATAAATCCTACTATAGCTCATGCATATTTTCTTTAGATTGGGAAATTCTAATATTTTAACCCTCCAAAAGCAAGTCAACAATCTGCCCTTTGCTGATGTAAGCTTTTAAAAATTATTTTATTCTATGAGATATATATTTAGTCAAGTAATTTTTATTTGTTTGTTTTTCCAGTTAGATTACATTTAAGTTTCACATTCCCAGGGTTGCAGCCCTGGTTTTGAGTGGGAAGAAACAGGTCTTTACAAAAACATAATCTCTTTGATCACTTGTGAGAGCAGAAGGAGTGTATGCTTTTGGACAGAGTCGTGGACTCGGTATTACCAGGGCCCTCTGAATACCCTGGCTGCCACTGGTCCTTGGTGCTGATTTTAACCTCCAGAGAGATACTAACCATTTATACCCTTGCTAGAAGTATCAGATCTGACAGGAAACTGAGCTTTTATCTCTGCAATATTTAGATATTCACTAATTGTTCAGCATCAAGAGCCTGATCGAGCCCACCCACTGCCAATCCAAGCCCTAGCACATCAAGTCTCTGCAACACAAATATCTCTGTCCCCTGTCTCAACCAGGTGACATTGGAGCATTTCAAGATTCTCCCTATTTACCCCTACCAATAGAAGATGTATCAATAATAGCTAACAATTATTCTGACACATTTCAAACTCTTAGAACCCATGTATCAACTAAAATATCTAACTTCTGCATAGCAGTAACTCTCTGCTCATGTCCAAACTCTCTGCTCACGTCCAACTGCTTTGATCAAGAATGACTGAAGCTTGTGTGACACCCTTCCTTGACAAAACACTCTATTCTATACCCTGTCACTATGTGACTTCTGAGGTAGGAAGAACAGCTCAGCTACTGTTGGTACTTTGTGCCTATTTTAGGAGTCAGACTCACACAACAGGAACTCTTTCTTTGTATTCTGCTTTTCAGGAGTTGTTTTGGTTTGGGTTTTTTTCAGATTTTTTTGTTTACTAGAATGTCAGTGTGAGACAATTTTTCCTTTCTGCATGATGTTCTACAATAGAAGCAGTAAATAGTCATGGTAAACAAAACTAAGTTTACTATTTTGGTGCCATTTTCCACCAAACCACATAGCAGGACTATCCTGTCCAAACAAGGCTTCCATGCATGAAAGTCTTGCTCTTCTGTTTTCTCCCTTTCTTCATCTTGTCTCTATCACATTTTTGGTTATATTGTCTTTTGTATTAGAAACAATCATCTGTGATATGTCTGCATTAACTTGGCTTTATCAAAGCGTATGAATACATCTACAATGATTCCACTTTTCATGTCACACCACAAGCCTGGTCTCATTTCATAGAATCATAGAATCATAGATTGATTTGGGTTGGAAGAGACATCAAAAATCATCCAGTTCCAAACCTCCTGCCTTGGGCAGGGACACCTTTCACTAGACCAGCTTACTCAGGGCCCCATTAAACCTGGCCTTGAACACTGCCAGGGATGGAGCATCCATGACATCTCTGGGCAACCTGTTCCACTTCATCAGCACCCACACAATAAAGAATTTATTCCTAGTATCTAATCTAGATATGTCCTCTTTAAATTTAATTTCTTTTTTTATTTCCAGCTATTTCAATGGCAATCAGAATCCATTTTTCATTTGAGATAATTTTTGAGTTCATTGATAAATAGATGAAATCTCCTGGATTTCATTTTACTGCTATTTCAAGTGCTTTACCAAATGCTTTTGCAATTGCCAGATCTCTCCTACTATTGCATTCAAGAAGCAAATCATAAACATTAAGAGAAAATGAAATCCTCTTAGTCTTGAATAACATTCCTTTTAGTCATCATGATGAATGTTATACAATCACTTTGCACTGACATTGACCTCTCAGAAATAAAGTTCTGAAAGCTTTTACATGTAAGAACTAAGCATCTTGGCCTACTTGGTAGTCCTGATTTCCAGTTTTTGCTGATACCTATGGCATATACATTAAAACTTTCCAAAAAAGACCTGCCAGATGTATGAACACAGCACCAGTATGATCTTTGGAGTCACCTGTGAGTAAGAGAGACTTTTGCTCAGAGTGGGACCTCAGTAGTTACCTCAATACTTAAGGTTTGCCTTCACGTGTCTTTGATATCCTTGACCAAAAATTCCTTTTTAAAAACAGACTAGTCTGTAAGTTCTCAGTTGTATTAGTCACCTCTTCCATCTGTGCTTCCCTTGCCATGTTCACATCACAGTTTCTAGCACTGTTGGCACATATTCCCATCCTGTTGTTACTGAATGGGCATTGGAGAACAGCTTGTCAGGGTAGGCAGCATAGCCCTGAGGTGGGTCCCTTGCGAATCCCCAACCTTGCAGTTACTTGTGAATCCCCAGCCTTGCAGGTTTTCCAGACTGGAACAGAAAAGGCCATGTCAGACTGATGTGATGCTGGTCACAGTGCTGCTTTGAGCAGAAGGCTAGAACAGTTGTCACCTCCCAACCAACATTCTTCCCTGTCTAGCATAAATTCTACGTCCATTCACCCTGAGCTATAATCCTGGTGAATTCTTTGCAAAGGGCTTTCTGTGAGCTAATGCTGGTGTTGTCATCCTCTCTAGATTGAGCACTATGAAAATCCTTGGAAGTTTTTTGAAACTATGTTATCCTTTGAAATTAATCCTATTTCAAATGCTGAAGACTGTCTGGACTTGTGTATTTTGCCTAGTGTGTTCATATCAGTGCTAGTTTTTATCAATTCCAACTTTGATCCTTGTGGTTCTTCCTGGCTGTGACTCTTGACTATTTTTGTGCTGTTTCAGATCCTCCAGTGCACATACTTTAAGTACTTTCTGCTTCCCCTCAGCTTCAGGCAGAAGCAGCCAACTACATTTGCCTGGCAAATTCTGATTGTCTTGTCAAAAGTTATTTCTGGGTCCTCTGTTTGTTCCCAGATTGTCTGGCACAAGGACCTCATGCCCAGTCAGGGGCACAGTTAACCACTCCATCCTGACAGTGAGATTGATCCCTTGGGGTTCAGTCATTCAGAAGACTTCTGTTTTCTCCCTTTCTTCATCGTGTCTCTATCTAAAAACTTATAAACCACATGCTGAAAAGTCTTATGAAAGCAAATACACTTTTGCAGGGTTCAGGATTTCTCGAATTTATGTATGACATCTTCATAGTTTGCCCTCTCTGCATGAGTTAAGTGAAACCTGCTAAGAACATCAAGTGTCTGAGAACCACTCATTGCCAGAAATAAAGCTGCTTTCTGTTAATTTACCCCTTGTTGGTGACTACAGCTTGCAGAGGCAGTGGAAAGTCCTGATTAAACCACCTCTGGTTGCTCTTGCCACAGTCAGCAATTTCATGATGCAGTTTTTAACTGATCCCTTTTGACACTCAGGAATATTTCTGAGATTTGCATTATTGGTAGTGGCAGGTATTGTTCAGCTGCTGGCCAGAATCAAGGTTTCTGCAAGCTTCTGCTTCACTTGGCTCAGTGAATGATGCAGGGGATGGTCCCACTGGTGCATTTCAGAGCCCCCCAGAGGTACTGCTTCCCACTGAAAATACCCTTGCCAGTCAGATGGTAGCTGACCTTGCCCTTTTGCCAAACTGCAATGGCTGTTTGTGAGTTAAGGAGTTATTAAAAAGCTGACAACTGGAAAGGTCCCCTGACAGCCAAGCTTCTGCAGCCCAAAGGAAGCCTCCAGGGATGAGACTTGTGCATTCATTCTCTATGCTTCAGAAGGTTCCCTTATAAAACTTGGTTCCAACTACCTTTGCCTTGCCCTTATGCTTAGTTGCCCACCTGAGTTCTGAGTATCTCTTTTCTTATGGCTGCAGAAATACTGTGTAAGGTCATGTTTTATGTTTGGAATAATTTAATTTTTTTTGGTTTTTTTTCCTACCAGTACTGGTATTTTTTACTTTTTTTTGTTTCATTTAGATGTTGTGTTCTTTTGTCAAATTAGGACTGAAAATGATCTCATGGTCTTGTTTTGCTTCTTTGATAGAACAATTTCTTCATAACAAAGTTCTACTTACTTCATGTACCCTTAGTTCAATCAAGTATTTTTTTAAATACTTCTGGCCCTGGAATTAACTTTTTGGGTCTGATCTGGATGCACCTAAATTCCTAGATTTTTCCTTACTCAAATCACCATCACTGGTTTTTCCTGGCTAAAGAACTGCAAGATATGTCTTTGACTTGTTACTCCTCAGCTGAATGCCAGGAATGTCCCTGTAAGTGTCGTAAAGTGCATGTTAACAACAGAGTGTACACAAATGGCAGCATTAGTGTATGCTGTCCTGAGGCCTCTGATGACAGCTGGACTTTATAAAAACTGCATTATTGCTCAGTAAAATGTGTCACCAAGAAAAGGAAATGGGCCCACAAGCAGTGAGACTGCAAAGGCCATATTTCCTCTGCTCATTTTTGTTTACATGAGACAAGGATTAATTTTGCCTAGTGGTACTTAGGTCCAGGTCAATCTACTACATTGTTGAGCAGGCACACTTTTATTATTTGGTCATCCATTTTTTGTTTCAAAGACATTTTTAAAAGAATTGAAAGAATAAAGCTCCCAAACTCTTGGGATTCTATCAAACTGTAAGACAAGTGGACATGTTTAATTACTGGTGTCACATAAATTACCTGTGGAATTACATCAGAGAACATCTCAGGTCCTTATGTCATTATGGTGATTACATAGTAGTTTTACCAGAACCAAAACAAAGTTGGAAGCCTAAACTATGATTTTATAAAACATAACTGATTTACATGCTTTTATTACATGTGTCCTTTAGCTTGCAGTATACTACAGAGTATAGGCAAAGAAGATCTTCTGCCTACACCTGGGTATGTGCTATGTTGACATTCTTTTATAAGATTTGGTTAGTTATTTTTGTTAATAATGATCAACACCTTTACAGCTGTACCTAAGGTGCTTCATTATAACAGGAAAAGGTGGCATATAAGGCAGTGACTGAAATAACTATTTCAGGCTTTATTTTCTTTTATTTTTTAAGGCATACTTTAACCCCAGCAATGTGCTAACCAACATATTGAAAAGCATATTAGGACAGTACTTTACCCTGACTATTTTAAGGAGTACCAGGAGTACTGGAATGGCCAAAATGGCATATGTGTAATATTATACATACATCATAGGGTCTGTTTATAATGCTTTATAACTAAAATTATTTATTTAAAGAAAATACAGAAATCACTTTACGATAACAATGGTAATTTTATTTGATGGTGGTATAAAAATGAAAAATGTCCCTAAGTAATTCAATTTTTAAAATAAAATATTTTTCTTTTTCAGAAACAATTTTCTTTTTCAGTTTGTAAGGATTAAATAACAAAGTCTGTATTCTTTATTGCTGATTTCTACCATTAAACCAACTACACGCAAGCAGTGCTGATTGCAGTATAAAGAATTATACCCCTGGGTCCTACTTGTGTTCATTCTCATTCTAGACTGTAAAACCCCATTCATCAATTACTCTGCACTGGCACCAGAGCCTAGCATGTGCGTGCTATTTTTGCTCGCAGTGCAGTGCAGCCTTCTGGAGGCGAGGGGAGAGGCAGCGAGTGCGGGGAGCGCAGTGCGCGCTCCGAGCGCCTCAGCCGGAGGCGCAGGGGCGCCCGGCACAGGGCGGGGATGTGACAGGCTTCGCTCCCTGCTCCCAGGATCTCTTGTAGTGCTTGGAGCCTTAAACAAACCATCTTGTAAACGGCCACGTGAGTGTCAGCGCCGGGAGATTTTGGTTGTGCAGCGTAAGTGAAATGCCGCATAGCATAAAATGATGGCGCTGTTAATCCTGTAGCACTGGTGATTCCCAGCCCCCCCCCACTACTGATACCAACACCATTGTCTCTGGCTTTAAACTTCATCAGTATGCAAACCGAGTGTCACTATGATGGGTGGTAACTTGGTTGGATGCACTTTCTACATTTCTGGCAAATGAGTATAATTATTTTCAGAGCTGCGGGCAACTCATGCATGTTTTATCCTCCATCTGGACCTGCGTGGTACACAATAGTGATAAAAGATGATTTCTCCCCTTGGATGTTCATAGGCCATCATCGACACCGTCCTGATGAAATGGTCATGTATCCCCTAGCACTTCTATATCTGCCACAGCTTGACAACAAAATTATTTCCCTCTAGTACTAAAACACTTCAAATATTCAAGCCCTCTGTGCATATATTTGTGTTTTGAAGCATTCAGTGTTAACGTAATGTGGTAATTTATAAACTGACAAATTAACTATGCAGAAATCTGAGCAGGACCTTATGCAGGTCTGCAAAGCAATAGAACAGAAAGCAAAAGCTTTTTGATCTCTGTAATAATAATAATCTTATCAAGTATCAGAGGCAGGTTTTACTCTCCCATTGTCAGTGCTTTTCAGTCCTGGGCTTAGTTACTGCACAGTGAAGCTGGGGTGCTTTGAATTGAACTATTGTCACGATTGCAGCTCACGACAAACTGTACCGTTGTTGCTCAAGCAAAAAGGGGAAATATCATCTTCCATCGCTGACCATTCAAAAGGAAAAAAGATGAAGGCAAAAAGGCTAGAATAGAATTTACTAAAAATAAATATTCATCTCCATGATAGAAAATAAATGAAGTCCACCAGAGCAAGAAGAATCAATATCTGCAAAGCTGAGATTGCTCACAAGAGATCAGCTTCCTTTGTTTCTTTGTTATAAAATCATTTTAATGATTAAAATCCATCACTATGATTGCCCTCTTTAGGAAGTGCAGGCTGTCCTTACAGATTCACCACTGATCCTTCAAGAGCCAGACACCAGGACTCACATCACCTACACCAAAGGAAGGACACCCCTCTTACCATTTACTACAGGAGCCTGATTCCCCCCAAAATGAAGTATGGGCTAATTTTGGCACACCCCAAAAGGGGACTCAGTGTCTTCTGATGCTCCATCCACAGGGCACAGCCCTGCCCAAGGGGCAGCCTGGCAGGGTGCAGGCAAGGTGGGTGCACTGCAGGCACTGCACCCCTCGTGGTGTGGCCATGCCGGGCTGCGCCGCCCGTGCCACCACCCTGCGCAGGCTGACAGCATCAGCACTCTTCATCATGGTTTTGCCAGGGTCACCATAGCAACAGTGTAATAGATTTGCCCTTTTCCAATCCCAGAGGCCACACTGAAGTGCGATGCAAAATTTGCTGGAGTCTGAATTCCTCTCAAGTCATGGCTCATGTGTCAGGAAAGGAGTCAATGTGCAGGCAGTGGTAAAGCCAGAGACAGGACGAAACCTTTTCTCTCCCACGCCTCATGCTCCTGATGACATTCAAATGTCAAGACCCCTCCATTCCCCATTCCTGTCTCATTTTCTGGTTATTAATTCACTCTTTGGATGGAGACAGAAGTGGGGCCAGGCAGCTGTGCTGGGCAGAGAACAGCTTGGCAGCCCCGAGGTGACCGCACTCCACGTCTGTGAAACCACTGTGCTCCTGAGGGAAGCAACCCCATCCTGGGATGTCGAGCATACCTGGAGGGGCCAGAACTGCCTCAGCAGTGCCATAGAGCACAAGGAAGAACAGCTGGTAAGTGTAACCATCCCCTCTTTGGAGTTTGTCTCAGTTGTTAGCTAAACCAAAACATGCTGACAGATTGCATGACTGTGGTAACAAGAATGAAACATCTCACAATCCTGACATCTGCAAGCCCTGGCCAGGCAAGGAACTTCTGTATAGCTCTAGTACAGCTGTGCTCCCTGACATACTGGATATATGTCTTTTATTTCAAAGTCTTATGCTAATACACTTTGTCTTGGTTTAAGAAAATTAACTCTATCCCAGATGAAAAATGCACGTGCTTCTACAGCTGTTCTCGTTATTTCCCCTCCCACGGTTGCTCCAGAGTTGGGGAAGCCATATATATGTTGGAGGAGGCCAGCCAGTCCTGCCTTGGAGCTGTGGAGAGAAAGAGCCATCCCGGGAAAAGCTGTTACATCTTAGACCCAAAGGCTTTCTCAAGAAACTTTGTAGTCCTTGTCCAGAGGGCACATTTCTTTCCATGCAGGGACCCAAGGCACCTTCACCACCCCTCACTCATGGGATGCACCCCAACAGAAACTTGCCCAGGAGGAAGGCTGAATCAGGCTAGCATGGTAGCAGAGCATCCCCTGCTGTCCTCTGTAAACAAACAGGTACCCCAAAAAACACAGGCTGACAGCCCTTCTTGGCTAACTTCCATGGAGACTGGACTGCTTGCAGTAGGTAAACTGCAAGCCAGGCTCTCTGCACTGCCACGGCAGAAGTGGCCAGGGAACAGCAGCACCTTCCCTGTACTTCTTTCCTGACTAGTTGCTTTTTCCTCATTTTGCTCAGCTCCTGGTATGGCTGTTCTGGGAACACCACGACTTGCAGGGTGGAAGCCTCTGGAGAAGGATGTCGGTGTTAGGCTCTCGGGCTGTGGCTGCTCTGCTGGCTGCCATACCTTGCTGCTCAGCCCTCTGAAGGGGAGTGTTGGCCTCAGCAGCACAGCCCACCCTGACCCCTCTCACTCCTCACACCAGTGACCAGTCCCTAGCGCAGCAGGCTGCTCCTCGCCCGCGGCTTCCCAGCAGGGCTTGCACGGAGCACGGAGAGACAGCAGGAGCTTCTGCAGCGTTACTCATTTTAAATGTGTCTTCATCTCTTTGGCTGGTAGGATGGTTCCTCTTCTGTTTTACTTGTAGCTTGTCTTCCCTAGCTTATGTGCCGAAATTGGCACTTCATCTTCACTTCAATCCCGGCCTAATATTAATGCAAACCACAATGTAAGAATGTGAAAAAACCAAATGCTTATGCTCCATGAACCCACTGGTGATGGATTAAATTTTTCCTTATATATTTTGGAAACAATTCTTGCAAGTCTAAAGACACATAATATTATCTAAAGCACCCTATTCAGACATGCAATCTAAGTTGCCTCTGCTGTACTCTGAGCAAACAGGATTGGGCTAATGCTGCTTTGTGTAAATGAGGCATGTGTTAGATGGAGTACATTCAGGCTCTGTTTATCTAGTTACAGTTTTTCTTTGCAAGAGCCTTTCAGTCTCCCGTTTCCTTGTACAAATGTCCCTTGCAGCAGGGATATGGGGGATGGGAGAAGTTCTAAAGAAGTTCAAGATTTTACAGCTGAATTGAATACTGAGGAAAATAGATACCAAGGTCAGGCTAAGAGAAAAGAAATTGATTCCAAGGGCAGCAGCCCAATTGAAAAGGCCTAGTCTCCAGCAAAACATCTTCCTTATCATTGTTCCGCTAAATCAGTTGTAATAGAAGGTAACAATGGAGGGAAAATGTTATGGAAACTGAACATAGCAAATTTTACTGGTGATTTATTATATATGTATTTTGATTGCTTCTATCCCACTGTTCAGCTTCTCTGCACAAAACTGCATTGTGGCAGACCCTGGTAATGGATTCCTTCCAGCAGACCCCTGCCAGTTCAGGTCATTGATCCAGACATATATGCTGGCTCAGAAGCAAGAGAATGCACCCACATCCTGCCACGAACATTTTCAGGAGTGAGCTGTTTCATACTCTGGTGTTATTACCATTTTGAATATCTGTATAATGCAGTACTGTATATCAAACAAACACCTACACAATAGTGCAGATTGTGACCCATTCTAATAGGGAGGAATGGGAGAAGAACAGCACAGAATTAACAGGTTTTTTGCTGTGGCTTCCCACTAATGATTACAATATTTTAAAGACACTACCATAGAGTGTTACATGTAATGTATTTATATTAAGATGTATTTCGTATTGCATTAAAAATAATCAGCTTCACTTAAATCACACAGATTTCTACCATATGCTAAAAAAAGGGTTCTGCATGTAGCAATTTAGAAGAAATCTTTTTTTTTTTCTGTTCATAGAAAAAGGCTGTGAAATTTTTCTATTCCATAAGAAAAAACTGAAATATTGAGGTGGGTTTAGACACCTATAGGCCAAAAATTTTGCACAAGTCATATAGAGTAACTTGTAAAATAACTGATTTCACCTATACAAACATGAGAACACTTCCAACTAGACAAAAAGATACTCATGACGCAGAAGGTGGTTTTTTGGAAAGAGATAGAGCTGTCCATACATTAGGTCAAAGATTAATTTAAAAACAATGCCACCAAATGGGGCAAGTAGCCTCCTAAGTGTCTGTGGGTCTGATTTTGCCATAGCTCCTTTACACATGACTTTGAATTGGTCAGTTCAGTTGTACAAAACCACTTTTTCAAGTAATGAAAAAGATTTTTTTAAAAAACAGAGAGAATGTGCTTAACAGGGGTGGAAGCCCAAAGCTCATCCCAAAAAGCCAGAGGATGAGGTTTCAGGGATGCAGACCTGAGCCAGCAGGAGCCTGAAGCCTTGCCTCCCGCCAGGCATGGGCTGGACTGGGGTGTGGCCACTTCTCCTCCCCAGAGTGACCCAGAGATGCACACCTCCAAGGGTGGCTGCTCAGACACTGTTCTCTCCCAGTTCTGCAGGGAAAATGTTCTTGGCAAAACCCCAGGGCCTCGGGAGCCCTTCCTGACCTGATTTGAGAGATCTACATTTGTGATCACAGAGGGGCTCACCCACCAGAACTGTGGATGGGATAAAGCCCCCTCCGTGGAGTGTTTAGATCAGTTAAGCTGATTTCAGAGAGCATCTATTGATCTTTACTCTTACCCATTTGGATAACATTTACTGGGTTCAAATAAAAATTTAAAGTCTGTTGCAGAACCCTTTGGAAGTTATCATTCTGTCAAAGGCATTCATTAAATTGATTTAACAGTTACACATTTGTATAAATTAGATGTTTGCCACCATCTCCAGAATTACACAAAGTCCAAAAACTTTCAAAACTACATAAAAATTTAAAAAATCTATCTTAAAGACTCTTAACTGACATTGTTTTTCTATTTTGAACCCCATTACAGAAAGGCTATATCTGAATGCAAGACCATTTATGATTGAAGAGCACTGCTTAAAGCTATTTACCACTGAATTTTCCTGCCCTCTACCTCAGCTCCTAATTTTGTTCTAAGTTCTGCTGAACCTGTCTGAAGCCATGTACATTCTCTGCACGCTTACACACACCTGAACACTGGTGCTCACTCAGGGGACAGAGCTTAGCACCTTATATTGACCTTTGGGTGCTCCTTTCAGAGCAAAACACAAACAGGAGTGCTGCTGTTCTTTTCCACACTTCAGAGCATGGGAGCTATTCCAGCCCTCTGAGCCTTTTTTTGTATCTGAAGGTGTCTCTGAGCTTTTACCATTTCTGCCACACCTGTGGGATCGAGAGGTGAGAACTGAACACAGCCCTCCAGGTGAGAACCTACCCTTATTTATAGAATTGCATTGTGGTCTCTTGGAGCTGCTCCTGGATCCTTATCTTGGATCCTGGGTCTTGGATCCTTACACCCTGGCAGGGTTGCTGACAGTCCCTGCTGCTGAGATAAGGCCTGTTTGTCCACAGTGGTGGACACCTCTCTACGTCCACAGTGGTGACTCCCAGCAACTGCTACACACTTTGGAAAATTATACTCTGGCCCTGTTTTCTGAGCATCTGCACATAATTAGAGCTATCTCCACACAGCACTATTTGTAAGCACAACAAACAAGCTGTCTTAGGTGGAGAATCAGTAAATTCATTGTAGATGTGCCCTGCAGACGTGCCATTGGCATGTGAGAAACAATGTGTGTGCAGGGCAGACTGTTCCCTCCTACAGCCCAGATAGCAGCACTGAACCTCACCTGCCAAAACTGTGTCCCACCTTCATCCTGCTTGTCTCAGCCTGGGAATTTTTTCTAAATCTTTTCACTGTTTGATTAACATTAATGTGAGACTTATTGATAGTAACCTAAATCAATTTGTTCCTTGATTTAAACAAATTCATTAAGGAATGCTAGTTCTAGAGAGTGATTTGTTCCACCTGTTTTATTATTAAATGAAAATAGAAATATCATAAATAAAATGTTAATAGTTTGAAAGCTTGATTTTTTTTGTTTATTTTTTAATTCTTGTCCAGAACCAAAATTTCAATTTCATTCAGAACAAAAATTTATGTGGAAAAAAAGGGTTTAGAATAATTGGGATACTTTTTATCTGTAGGTATCATGAGTTTGCCCAAATATTCTTGCTTTAGAATTTTTACTTTTATAGTGAATTGAAAATATAAGTAGAATAGCAACCTTAAAGCTTCACATCATGAAATTGTATTGTAGTTATAAAGAAGTGTTGCAGCATAATTAAAACTGCTATGTTCAGATTACTCAATTGGACCCTTTTCATAGCAAATTTCATTGAAATTAAGAAGTTCATATGAGACAATGCAATTTAAAGAATTTTAATTTATTGTTTCTAAAGCAGAAGCCTGTTCTATGAAAAACACTTTTAAAAGTTTCTGCTTTGCTATGTCAGCAATTTACCTCCTATTCTTCTTTATTTTCCCTTAGCCAGTCCCATCCAAAACTGAAGAGTTTTTCCTATGTGTACTTGGCCTCTTTGTTTCTTTTGCTGCTTCTCTTGGTGGACTTTACTAAAAGTTATCAATAACCCACATAATTTTTATCTCATAGGAATTTATTAGTACATTCTAGAAGATAAGAGAGCCACCACTTCCTTTTGAAAAAGAAGTGCTAATTTGATTCCAATTTGTTCTTTAGTGGGGTTTTTTATTGTTGTATTTATTGTTGTAATTTTTTTTGTTTTATTGTTGTAATTATAATTAAAACATTAAAAGAACTATTGTGCCAGATTTTGTAGGTTGTTCACTTTTAAAG
Source organism: Notiomystis cincta (assembly GCA_013398075.1). Classification (NCBI taxonomy): domain Eukaryota; kingdom Metazoa; phylum Chordata; class Aves; order Passeriformes; family Notiomystidae; genus Notiomystis; species Notiomystis cincta. The sequence continues at coordinate 520 of VZRX01017901.1, read as the reverse complement.
GTAAATATAGCATATTTCATGAATAAACATTCAGCCAAATTTTCCAGTTTCAGTTAATTTACGAGTGCTTAAGCTCCTCCTATGCTCTTTAAGCCTCCTTAAAGGTGCTGGTGGTTGGCTTGCACTGAACTGCATGACTTACTCCTTTGGAGTTTATCACCTAGCTTCAGTATGAAGTTTTCTGAGATACCCTTACCTCAAAAAGCACATCATTCTTAATATCAGGTGTATTTCATGAGCATGAAAAACATGTGGATTTTAAAAATTATTCTTATGGAAGCCAGAATTGAGAAAATTTAGTAGATCAGTTTTGCCTACCCAAATTTCAGATGCCACCAGCTTTCATACATTCAAAGGCTGAGCTCTGCTGTTGCACCCAGTACTGATTTTACCAGGGTAGGAACACTTAGAGCAAAGCAGCACCCTGAGCAGTGTTGGCTCCTATAGGCACTATGAGGAGGTGGAAGTAAGAAATACATTGGCATAGAATAGTTCAGGTTGGTGTCATGGTTTGACACTG
>VZRX01017899.1:3776-22308 GCA_013398075.1 Notiomystis cincta | reverse complement strand
GGAGGGGAGGGAAGGGGCGGGCACGACTCCACGGGGATGGGCTCCACCCGTGCGCGCACTCGCGCCGCTCTTTTGGCTCTCGGGCCGCGCCGTAGCGCTCNCCCCTCCCCACATTCGGGATCCCCGCGGGCAGCTCCCCCCTCAGCCGCATTCCAGAGCGAGGGAAGGGCCGGGAGGGTCCGGGTGGTGCTGTCGGTACCGCGTGCCGGGCGGCGGGGGATGCGCTGGGATGTGCTGGGAGCCCCCGCGGGCACGGGCAGCGGTGCTGCGGTGGTTTGGCAGCGCGCTGCGTGCTCGCCCGAGATCCCAGATGAGTTCCAGATGAAAAGGGAGCAGGATCTGCCTTAGGAAAGTTTAATTTCTTATTGTGGCCCCGAGATTGGCCGGGGAGGGCGTGGAGTGTCCCTGGCTGGAGATAGTGGGGATGCAATCCTGTGCCATGTGCTCCGGGATGAGCCTGTGCTCCCTTCCAGCCTGGCCCATCCTGGCATCTCCCCACTCCGAGCACAGCCGGCAGGCAACTGGTAGCGCCCTGCTCTGCACCCTCTCGGGAAGGAGATGCTTGGAATGCCAGTGGATCCTGAGAGCAAACGCTCCCGTTCCCGAATGTGCTGCCACCAGCAAAAGGAGCTGCGATGTTGCAAATGCACTCAGAAGGCGAATCCTGACAGTGCGAGCTGGGGGTGATTCTGTTCGTGAGCCGAAATGTGGCTGAGCTGCAGTAGAGATTTGTTCCCTCTGCAGCATCAGCCCCGATTACAGAATCCTGGCACTGCTCTCCATCAGGTCTAGTTACAGAAAGCGAGTCTGGAGAGGCTGAGCCAAGGCTGCTGCCAGTCAGGGGGAAGTCTCGGGTGGAGAAGAGTATGGTTTGATGCTCAGACCTTTCAGCAGGGAAATATGACACCAAAATATTCACATTCCCATCCGAAAGGAATCTAGTCAGGTCTTCAGCTTTGCAAATGCCAGTTATCATGTTGTATTCTCTACCTTAATACATCCAAATAGAAAGGCTTTGTTTGTTCCTTCCATCTTCCACATGAGCTACTGTATTTACCCTGTATTAAATACTTGTTAGAAGTGTTTTTGGGGTCTGTGATATGAAAGCCCTGCCACACCTCAAAGCTATTGTGCTGTATTTCTGTTTGGAAAAAGCTTTCCAAGGAGTGATCAAAGGCCGTGGCTTGAGTTCTTGGTCTTGCACATAAGTGGGTCTGAAGGCCTAAAATACTGCTGTGTTGCTCAACAGATAACAAATAAGGGTTTTCATACTGGTTTCTGGCAACCTGCACTTCAGCCATTCTCACTCTTGTGCATGCTGAGAATCTTTTTGACAGCTAATGAGAATATTTTGTTTTTCTTCCAGGTTTTCCTTTCAGCGCGGTTCTCCTCTCGGTGGCAAGAGCTGCCTTTTGAAGCAGCACATTCATTCTCCCCTTCAAGCACCCATAAGTCTCATTTGCCAGCTCCAGAACCATGGCAACAGAAGAAAAGAAGCCAGATGCAGAATCCACCAAAACACAATCTACTCCTTCCTCTTCGACCAATCAGAGCAAGGTGTGTGTGGGGCTCCAAAAAATATCCCTGTAAAAACACCTGGAACTACCTGACCAGAATCAGAAATTCAAATTCTGCTGTAGATTAAGATCTTTTCCATGTGGCTGCTTCTGCTGTTGTCTCATGCTGAGGATTTTATGGGAAAAGTGGATGGAGTGCAGGTTCTGCTGTAATGCTAAGGGTTCTTTTTGGGTTTTGGGGAAGTTCTCACTAGTGAAATACTTCTTGTCATTTTGAGCATGACAGGGGCTGGTTGTATCCTTGGAATACCTGATGAATCTCTAGGTGTGGAGTGGGGAAACAATTATTCAGGTTCTTTTAAGCCAGGAGATCTCAGAGGAGGCATTTTTGTCTAACCATGAAGACTTTTCAAAGGGTAACAGTGGGATTTTAGGGGCATGGAAGAATTGGCCTGTGGTTTAATTCATGATCAGGGTGAAAATGCAAACACTTAAAAGCTCTGCACAGATCAATATCAAGAGTGTTACTTGGGAGTGCCAGGCACTTTGTGGTTGGGCTGTTGGATTATTCTCACCTGTTTGTTACTGGCTTGGATGGCATTCAAGGGTGACTTGGTGTTGTGCTTGGAACACTGAGGCCCCAGACTGAAAGGGTGTTTGGATCTTTTTTGAATTTGGAGGGGAATGGGAATGTAAATGCTGGAATCTCTGTTATGGTGAACATCCACATGGTCCATTCCTCTGCACTGATCAGAGCTGGCCACTGAGATGCTAAATTTGGGATTTAACTTATTCATATGTATCTTTCTTACAGCCTGCCCCAGTAAAGCCAAACTATGCTCTCAAGTTCACGTTAGCAGGACACACAAAGGCGGTGTCATCAGTCAAGTTTAGTCCGAATGGAGAGTGGCTCGCCAGCTCCTGTAAGTATTCATTGCTTTCATCTCATCTCAAACATGCAAATGTGGGCCTTGGAGAGGGCCTGTGTGCAGTGCTGCCTCCATCAGAGAGAGGAAGGGTGTCATGTCATGGCTTTTCCTAAATGGTACAAAAGCTGTCACTCTTTGAAATAAATTCTGTTATTTTGAGCCACCGTGTCTTTGCACTGCCAGGAGAACCCTGACCTGTTCAGTTTTCTTTCCTGAACAAATGGGCCCAATGCAGAGTTCTTCCCTGTGCAGAGGACACCCTTGTGCTTTTCTGTATCATTAAAAGCTTAAGCTTTTAAATTAAACTTTGTGTACAGTATCTGCAGGCAAAACTACTCTGGGAAATAAGGAAGGTGCTGCTGTGCTGCAGAGTTGGATACACAGGGCTGGCCAGTGCTCTGCCCTGCATGCCTGTGGTGGTTGGCAGTCAGAGGCTTTGATTACCCCAGTGAAGTGCAGAAGGTTGTTAAAAATAGTGTTTCACTTCTTGCTCTCTTAAGTGACAGAACAAGTCCCCTTCCTGTCAGCTTTGGTATTTCATAAGGGGTTTTTTGGTGTTCAGCACTGCTTGACAGCTTTGCCTTGAAAGTGTTTCTGTGACTGTCAGTGATCCAGAGGGATCCATGTGTGAGGAAAGGGCAGTTGGAAATTGTTGAATATGATGGTGAAGGCCACTGGAACATCTCCCAGACATGGGAATGGCCTGGGGCTTTGTCTTAGCTGCAAACAGCCTCAATAAAAGCAGTGCACTGTGCCATATAAATCACTCTTAGAGTGTCCCCATCAGAGTCCCCCTCCCCTCTCCTCTGAACATGTTTCCCAAACTCTATATCTGGCAAATACCAACTTTTTTTTTTTTTTTTTTTCTGGCTTGTTTTGTAAGTTACCATGGATAATGTGTTAGGGTTTCTGCAGGCATTCATTCAGTCCAGCTTGTGGTGTAATTATTGTTCTTTTTGAGGCAAAAGCCTTTCAAGCATTGCTGTGGACCAGCACTGCTTTTACCACTGGCAGTCTAAAACAAAAGTAGAAACCCAAGTTGTCATGAGAGAAACTAAAGCTGCTGGAGTCTCTCTGCATTCCAGGCAGCTTATGTAACCTCAGCTGCTGCAGAGTGCTGTGTAGGAAGCTGTTCTTCACCAGTTCCATATCACCTTCTTCCCCAGGGTCTGTCTGGGGAGGGAGAACTGCCCAGAGACAGAGTTAACTTATTTCCTTCCACCTGGAAGGGACAGCTCTGGTAGTGCTGTTAATTAACCTCTGAACTGGCACATTCTTTTCCAGCTGCTGACAAACTCATTAAAATTTGGGGAGCGTATGATGGCAAGTTTGAAAAAACAATATCTGGTCATAAGCTGGTAAGTATGAGGTGATTACTGTGGGAATTTACCTGTGAAGAATTTTGCTTTCTTTTCCTCATTCAGAAATTTCCATTCTTGCTTAGTTTTATTTCTGTTGAAGGTTCGTTCCTCAGTCTTATTTTGTAGATTTTTGTTTATATAGTCAGCAGCAGCGTGGAGTTGCTGGAGTAATACTGGGTCAGGCTGGGAATATGGGTGGAGTGCAGGCTGATCATGGAACACCTGCATTCCCACTGCCCAGCCAGCTTCTTGTGTCCCTGAATTTTAGGAGAACCCACCTCAGACACAGGGCAGAGCATTCCTGAGTGAAAATCCCTGTTTCTTCTTTCCTTTGTATAAGGAACAAAACACTTGCCTTTTAAGGAGATTGAATTTTTCTTGTGGGTTTGCCTACATAAACACAACACTTACTCATTCTGTAAAGTTCTAAAGAAAACACAAAACTCCCAAGCCCCTTGGTTTCCTTTTTTTTTTTTTTAAGTTTTTTATGTGCTGAAGTTTCATGAGCAAAAATGAAGATTTATCAGAAGAAAAAACCACTGGAATCTTCTCCAGCCTTTGGGGACTTGGACTGTAAAGAGCAGCTATTTGTCATGAAGAAAAGCCACTTACTCAGATTAATTTATTAGCATTCTATTTATGAATTCCAGCAAAGGGGTGGCCATGGTAAGAACTGTGTGAACAAGCCACTGATGCTTTCAGAGTATGTGGCTCAGCTTAAAATGAACATGTGCCAGAGGAGCTCTTAACCCAGTGAAATCATTGAATTCCTGACTCTCAGTGCTGAATTTTCATTCAAGCTTCAGCTGGGAATGTAATCTGCAGTCTGTGTTTTCCTCTTTTCTGTGTGGCTGAACAAACAGAGCTGAGAAGAGAATTGTTTTCCTTTGTTTTAGGGGATCTCTGATGTTGCTTGGTCATCAGATTCCAACCTCCTTGTCTCTGCCTCCGATGACAAAACTCTCAAAATATGGGATGTAAGCTCGGTAAGGGCAGGAATTGTTATTTTTTTACCTTTGTTTTGTCCAACACTGGCTTCTTAACTCGTATTCCTGCTTGTAACAAGCTGGTGAATGGGCTGGGAGGATGAATGAATTGTGCTGTCTGCTCTTGGAGAGAGTGAGGTGCTTGTGGATACCATGAGGAGCCTGTCATCCTCTGAGAGAGCACTGAAGCCTCATGATGGAAATAGAACCACAGCAAAAAGCCTCTCAGATGAAACCTTTTTGTAACTTCTTATCACAGCCACACTTATTTCTGCTTTTTTCCCCCTTTTCTCTGATGACAGAGAGAACTGGCTAATTTGGTTGAGTTTTGATTAGGAATATTAAATTGTTTGGATCCTCCTGAGCTGCCCAAAGGGTTTGCACCTTGTCTGCCACTAAACCACTGAAAGTACATTTTTTTCCTTTCCTGTTTTGTTGCAGCTGGCCCTCTGCCCATCTAAAACTGGGGGTAGAGATGGTTTCTTTCTGTGCTGCACAGTGATTAACCTTAATGTGGTCTCTGGATGCTTTTATGGTGCTGGGTGATGCTGTGTATTTAACTCTGCTGAATTTTATTTCAGGGTAAGTGCTTAAAGACATTGAAAGGGCACAGTAACTACGTTTTCTGCTGCAATTTCAACCCTCAGTCAAACCTCATCGTTTCTGGCTCAGTGAGTGATTTTTAATTTTTTTTTCCTTTGTGGGAAGCAGTACTGCACACTCTGTCACTTGTCACTAAGGGGACAGACAGGTTCTTTAGGGATCCTTGGCAGAATGATGATGGCATTAAATCATAGTTACAATTACAGCATTATTTTCTTAACAGATTATTATGATTAGTGTAGCACACTAATTTATGATTAGAATGGCACGGGATTTCTGCAGGCAGGATTGATGTAGTACAATTTCTAGGCAGTGAATACAGAATTTATAGTACAACTTATGGTTTCTAATCACCTGTATTCTGACTTATCTAAAGGATGACTTCTAATCACTCTCCCTCTGCAGATTGGGTCAGATCATGGTTTGAAAGCAATCACACAGTCCATTTCAGTTGTGTTTTCCCTCACAAACACAGCTTGTAGTCAGCTGAGCTGTGCATTGTCCCTGCTGTGTTTGCCTGGGGGGAAAGCCCTTTATCCATCCTCAGCGTGCAGGTGTCCTACACAGAGACAGGGGATTCAGGGAGGTGTTCCCAGAGTGTTGGCTGTGTCCTGGGCTTTCTGCTGCAGCTGGGACAAGGCTCCTGCTGTGGCCAGGATGCCTCAAACAGGTGCTTCACTAACCCCTTGTGCCTCTGTTCCCTCTCCAGTTTGACGAAAGCGTGAGGATATGGGATGTGAAAACAGGGAAGTGCCTCAAGACGTTGCCTGCCCACTCTGACCCAGTTTCAGCTGTAAGTCCCTCCTGATCACTGCACACACAAAAATGCTTCTTCTGTTCAGCAGAGCTGCTCTCCTGCCCCTGTAGAGGAGTGGGTTTGGGCTAAGTTACCAAACCCTTATACAATGTCCAGGCTGGGCTGTGGTTGTTGCCAGTGGCCATTGCTCAGAGGGAATGAAATGAGTGGTGTTTTCTCTAAGATCAGTGTGGATTTTGGTCCTGGCTGTAAATATGAATAGTGCAGAGCTGTGCCAGTCATGCCTGAGTGTGATTTTGGGACACAGATTTGTGGCACTTGATGCTAATAGAACAACCTGCCTTTCTTTTACTTTGTGTTGTTCCAAGCCGTTACTGAAATCAGAGCAGGGTTGTTCCATAGAACACTCCTGTTTTAAATCTCAGTCACTTAAGAGGAGAAATGAGCTTGGAATGCATCAATATCCATTGGAATTAAAGAAAACCAGAAGGTGTTCAACTCTTAACATGATTGAAATGAAGAGCATTGAAAAAAATCTGAGCCTCAGATGTGTTGAACTGTGGCTGCTCTAACGTGGTTGTTCTGCCCTGTGTAATAGATATTTCACACTTAACAAATGTCTCTTGATAGTAATAATTCTTTAAAATAGCAGAAAATTGACCTTAAATCGTATAAGTGGCTACCTAAGAGGTTCTATTCCATGCCCTTAAAATAATACGGTTCTGTCCCAGGTTTGGTGCTGTCTGAGCAGTGTCTGTGTGCTCATATGTCCTTGGCTTCTGAAAAAACTTATATTCCACATCAGAAATGGAAAATAAGGACTTGCAGTGGAGCTTAAACATTTGATCTTTATGAACATCAGTAAAGTTACTCCTTTTAATAATTAATAATCAATATTAATAATATTACAGGTGCATTTTAATCGTGATGGATCCCTGATAGTGTCAAGTAGCTATGATGGACTCTGGTAAGTGATTATTTCTTGCCTGCATCACTCTTCAAACCTTCTTCATTTTAAAAATACTTAAAAAGACCCAAACCAAAACCCTTGTGTTTGTAATGTTAAAATTATACAATACTTCAAACCAAATAATAATGATTTTTATGTGTTTGTAACAGTCGAATCTGGGATACAGCATCAGGCCAGTGCTTGAAAACACTGATTGGTGAGTAGAAATATTTCTTGTCTGGGCTCTGTTTCTCACACAGATGTTCTGTGTGTCAGTGAAACTATTAAAAAACACAGAAATCCTCTGTCAGTGAGACAGTTCAGCTGTGCACTTTGTAACACTGCTTTTAATTTTGCTGTAGATGATGATAACCCTCCTGTGTCTTTTGTGAAGTTCTCACCAAATGGCAAATACATATTAGCTGCAACTTTGGACAAGTAAGTATTAAAAAATGGAGAAAAACACATAGAATTGAAATTTGCAATGTCAGATGATGCTTTATTTTGCTTTTGGCTGCCATAGCATTGATAATACATGGCTTCATATATCCTGTTCTTTATGAAGAGGAATATGAATGGCAGTAAAATTGATACTTTGGGGTTAACTAACCCTGCATTCCTAAAATGATCCTTGTAGACTTTTGGAACTCTAATATGGAGAAAAGTTTTTCATCTGCTAGGAAATTTTCAGAGAGAAAAAAAAAAAAACACCCAAGAACTAAAATCTTTGTTTTTCTTTTGTTTTCCAGCACTCTTAAACTTTGGGACTACAGCAAAGGAAAGGTAATTCTTTCTCTTTATGTAAATTTAACTAAGCTTTTAGGAAAACCTGGATTTCAAGTGTGATTTTTAAACTTGAGTACTACAGCAAAAAAGTGTCAGTACCCCTTTAGTGGAGAGGATAGACTTTTAGCAGGGCCTATTTCAACAGGACAAGGTTTTAAACTAAAGAGGGGAGATTCAGATTAGAAAGTTTCCTTCTTTCTGATGAGGAAGCTTTAGAGTTTAGGTGAGGAGGCACAGGGTGCCCAGAGAAGCTGTGGCTGCCCCTGCATCCTTTAAAGGTCCCCTCAAACTCAAACCATTCTGTGATTCTCTGACTAAAGATCTCTTTGAAAAGAAAAAAGAGAAAATACTTGCCTTCTGCATAGCCCTGAGACATAAAGCACAGCAATATTGCTGCATTTTTCTCTTCATGAGCAATAAATTGCCTTTGGTCTCTTTCACAGCTCTAATGGGACAAATTTAGGGCTTTGTTTTGTGCTCTAGGGCAGAGCTGCCCTCTGCATCCTCTAGATCAGTTGGCAGGGTGGGAAACACAGGCAGATGTGTTTGGTTGTTTTTTCCCAGAGTTTGTCCTTGACTGAGGAAACTCCCTCCCAGCTGCATTAATATCTTTGTGGCTCTTCCTTTCCAGTGCCTGAAGACGTACACAGGACACAAAAATGAGAAGTACTGCATATTTGCCAATTTCTCTGTCACTGGTGGAAAGGTTGGTGTTGATTTGGTTATTTATTTTTACCAATCTGCAGTTTTACTGCATCTCTCTCTAGAGAAAAGAGGATTTGGGGGCTGGAAACCTCCTTTGGTGGGTGCTGGTTCACAGATTTCTGTGTCTCTGGGTGGGCCCACTGTCAGGTTTTCTGAATTCTTCCTCCTGAAATGTTTACTGAGAAATAGCACTTGGATATGGATCAGAAAGTTTCAGATAACTGTTTCCTCTCTGCCCCTCCAGTGGATCGTGTCTGGTTCAGAAGACAACCTGGTTTATATTTGGAACCTTCAGACAAAAGAGATTGTACAGAAACTACAAGGACACACAGGTGAGGGAGAGGATTCTGTTTTTCTTGATGGAATATCCCTCATATCAGGCTAAGTGAGGGCTTAGCCTGGGCTTTTTCTCTCTTGATACTCAGTTTTGACTGTCAGACCCATAAATTCTTGACTGGCTGAAGCTTAATTGAACCCTGGGAATTTGCTCCTTTCTATGAAGGGTTTTTATGGGCATTGAAAATGTTTTATTCTTCAGCTGTGAGAACTTTGACATCAGCTTGCAAAGGAGATTTCCTTGAGCATAGAACTGGTCAAGATATTTAAGTGTCTCATAACATTCATGACTGGGAATGGTCTGTTAACACCTTCCAGAGCTGTGCTCCAAAGGATAAGGAGTGATGTGGACTGGAAATGTCTGTGCTTGAGATCTTGAACCATGAGCTGTCACCTTCTGGGTCCTTCAGTCTGAGCCCTGTGAAAGGGCAGAGTTCTTGCTGAAATCTCAGTGTGCTCAGTCCTTTGCTTTGGGCTGGATCCCAGTGACTTGAGGCTGGATCTCAGTGAGGTGGGGCTGGATCCCAGTGACTTGAGGCTGGATCCCAGTGATTGGGGCTGGATTGCAGTGCCTGGGGCTGGATCCCAGTGACTTGAGGCTGGATCCCAGTGGCGTGGGGCTGGATCCCAGTGACTGGGGCTGGATCCCAGTGACGTGGGGCTGGATCCCAGTGACTTGAGGCTGGATCCCAGTGACTTGAGGCTGGATCCCAGTGAGGTGGGGCTGGATCTCAGTGAGGTGGGGCTGGATCCCAGTGAGGTGGGGCTGGATCCCAGTGACTTGAGTCTGGATCCCAGTGACGTGGGGCTGGATCCCAGTGATTGGGGCTGGATCCCAGTGACTGGGGCTGGATCCCAGTGACTGGGGCTGGATCACAGTGATGTGGGGCTGGATCCCAGTGGTTTGGGGTGTAGGGAGGGCAGTGGCAGCAGATTCTCATTTCCAGGCTCTGTTACCTAAGCCTTGATTGGGCTGTTGGAAACGTGACACAAGAACTGACCTGGGTTTTGGTTCAGTTGTGTCTGACGTGATCTGACAGGAGTAGGAATTCAAATCTAGAGAATTCTCTCATTTTGAAACCTGTCAAACACTTTCCTACTACCCTCAATCCTTTCCTGCTTGTATTTCCTCTCACAGAAAAACAACAGTTACAAAATATTTACAAATAACACATTTAATTCCACTACAGGGATATAATAACAACTTGGCTTTGCTGGTTTAAAACACAGTTGTTAATTTTCAGAACTGCCTGCTGTGAAGCAGATTCAAATAATTCTATTTTCTTGTCTTTTGTGTTTGCTCAGATGTTGTCATCTCCACAGCTTGTCACCCAACAGAAAACATCATCGCATCAGCGGCACTAGAAAACGACAAAACAATTAAACTGTGGAAGAGTGACTGTTAAACGTTCCAGGATTGCTTTAGAGACTGTCAGGAAAATTTAAAAAAAAAAATTAAAAAAAAAAAGTTTTTAAAAAAAAATTATTAAAAAAGAAATAAAAACACCCATAAATCCAGTTTGGCAGGAAACCTGAAGAATATTTGATAAAGTGGTTTCTTTTAGTCTCAAAAGGCCCAAAGAAAACGTCTTAGCTCTGCTAGAGCCGGGCAACGTGGTGGAAAAAAGAAAAAAAAAAAGATGCAGTGTCTCCTTTTCTTGCCTAATGTTTTGGCAGACAGATGGATGATTCTGAGTCGGGTCAGAAGTCTTGGACACCCCAAAGATACTGTATTTTCTGATGGCATTGCTTCTGGGCACTGTTGCTGCTTAAGGAAGAGCTGCCAGTCTACTTTGTACCAGTAAGTTAAGTCACAAGCCTAGAGATGTGTGGAATTTTTTTAAATATGTCTAATTTTTTTTTTTTAATTTTTTAATTTTTGTTTTTGTTTGTTTTTTTTTTTTTTTTTCCAGAATGTAGGTTCTAGTCTCTTGGAAAGTTTCTGTATTGTTTTAAATAGGAGTACTGCATCTTTAAGGGTGCTTCATTTTAAACACTCAGCTCAAACTTTGTGACCAAATAAAACCATGCAGTTCCAGATTTCCCTCTTCCTGCCCCTGACTTGACTCCTGTGGTGGAATCTCTTACCTTCTGTATAGTTGCTTACCTCTTGTTACGTGTGTTTAATAGATGCTGTTCTAGAGCAAAGTTCCAGTTCTTCTGTTAACCATTAAAATGAATCCTGCTTGTAGTTGTTCTCAGCATATTTTAATTTTTTTTATTTTTTTTAAATTTTGCCTCTTCTGGTTCTAAAGCCAACTCACAGAACACTGTAAAGTTATTTCAATGTAAAAAGAAACAAACCCAGACTTTTTGTATCTTGGCAATCCATGGTATGAAGCTGTATTGCAAATGGCATGACTCTGTATCTATCTCAGCATTGGTATTTCTTTCCCTTTTTGTCATAACCATGTGGTATTTACACATCCAGAAAAATACCATGTGCCATAATAAAAAGGTGGGATTTTATGTGTATGTTTGTGGTTAAGAGTGTGCTCATGTGAAGTGTCCGTGTCCATGGGAGCTTCCCTTAAAATCAGTTTTAGGGGGAAATGTTTTCTGTAGCAGCTCCACTGAGGGAGGATGAGGAGCAGCAGTGTGGAGAAAAAGAGGAACACAAGTCCAAATTTATTTAATGAAGATGAAAGGATTGAGCTGAAGGTGTGCTCAGCAGAGACAACATTGCTACAACCCCTCACAGAGCCCAGGGAAAGGATCCCTGCTGCTGCTTGCAGGATGGGCAGGGATCCAGGCTTCTCCTTGTGCTGGCTGAGAAATACATGGAGGCACAAATTTTATTGCGCCCAAAGGGTTCTGCTCCTGGTGAAGCAAAACCCCATTTTTTTTGGTATTTACCTCGTGTGTCTGGTAATAACAGAAAATCAATTACAGTCCAGACCTCTGGGGTGCTGCTCTGAGGCTGCCTTGCTTTGAAATCCCTGAAGAAAAAGAGCTGCAAGACATGAAGCATAGGTTTTCTTTTAAAAATATAAAAATAGAGTTCATGTTGAGCTGCTAACATGGCTATTAATAGTGTCCCTGCCTTTGGAGGCTTTTCATTACCCCCAGGAAGGGACACTGTGTCTAGACTTGGTGTCACTGCTTAAATGATCAGCTCATGGCTTTTTTCAGTCTTGAAGGCCAGTGAAACTCTTCAGTGTGGCTGTGCTGCTTTACAGCATGGAGGAAGTGGAATTTTACTCCAGCAAAACATTTTAATATTGATTCAGAAATATTTCTTGGCGTAGTGCTTCTGTCCCTGTGTGTGAGTGGCTTTGCCTGCCCAGCTCTGCTGTCTCTCCCTGCCCTCTGAGCCCCAAACCTGTGAGGAAGAGATGAATTTTCTGCTATCACGAGGAAATCTGTTGAACAGGGATAGAAAACCCCCCTAATGTAAAGGATCTGCTGTAAAGCTGCTCTTCATAAAGGTCGTGTTTAAATCCTTAATATCCCACCTGGGATTAATGCTGGGGCCTGTTGGCATGAGCTGTGCTTAGCTCTAATTCTCTGCAGCCTGGCATGGCTGAGGTGGTTGGAGGACCAGGATTAGCTCAAGCACAGCTCTGAAAACGAGGATTGTGCTCAGGCTGGAGTAGGGGAGGTGTAAAAATCCTCTGAAAATGAGGGTTGTGCCTGGACGGGCTGGAGTAGGGGAGGTGTAACTTTGTGTTAGATGTGGGCTGAGAGGGGCTGGGCTGTTACTGCTGTTTGCAGCTGCGGGAAGAGACGAGCCGGGTGACTAAAAAAGGTGCTGAGGGTGTTTTTAGGATCTCCCGCAAAGAAACCAAAGAGGAAACGAAACAAAACACAGAAAAAAACATGGTTAGATGCCACGAAGTAGGTGGCAGTGCCTTAACCGTATGTGTGTTGTATAGGCCACAGGGGCCTCTTCCATCCTTATCAAGGGGAGTGCTAACCTTCTCTCCTTTCATACAACACAGATTGCCCTGCCTCCCCGCAGCTATTTAAACCTCCACCAAACCACATCTTTCAGCACAGAGTGAGTCAGCCTTTCTACGCTTAACATCCCAAATTCGACATCCTTTTCTAATTCCTCTAAGAAAGCTTTAACTCCAAATCCTAAATTCGCCGAAAAGCCCTAAAAATCCCGGTAAAATTGCGCAAACACTCACTTTTCGCTACCTTCTTAATGTATTCATCGCTTTCAGCCAATCAGCGCGCAGGAGTCGGAGCTGCTTCGCCCGCCCCGTGACGCCCGGGGTGTGGTTCTGCTGTGGCCTCGCTGATGGCGGCGGGCGCGCCCCGGTTCGCCGGTTCGAGTCCCGCCCCCGGCGGGGCGGAGCGCGGGGCGGTGCCGCTGGGATGAGCTCACCGCGGGATTTGCTGCGGAGCCGCGTAATGTGCGCGGGATTTGAGCCGTCCCGCCGGGCATCCCGGGGATTTGGACCATCCCACCGGGTAACCCGCGGGTTTGAGCCGTCCCGCCGGGCATCCCGGGGATTTGGACCATCCCACCGGGCATCCCGGGGGTTTGAGCCGTCCCGCAGGGTATCCCGGGGATTTGGGCCGTCCCGCCGGGTATCCCGGGATTTGGGCCGTCCCGCCGGGTATCCCGGGGATCTGAGCCGTCCCGCCGGGTATCCCGAGGATCTGAGCCGTCCCGCCGGGCGGGATTTGGACCATCCCACCGGGCATCCCGGGGATCTGAGCCGTCCCGCCGGGTATCCCGGGGATCTGAGCCGTCCCGCCGGGTATCCCGGGGATCTGAGCTGTCCCGCCGGGTATCCCGGGATTTGGGCCGTCCCGCGGGTTTGGGCGGCAGCGGGATTGTACCGCGGGATGTGCTGGTGGAACCTCCGGAGCAGCGGAGGAGGCGGGAGCCCATTCCCGACGTGTTCCTGCTGCCCCGGAGCTGCTAAATCGCTCCGAGTTCCATCAGACCTAATGACGAGTTACAACTTCCAGATGCGGGAGCGGTGGAAGAGCTTTTTTTCGCATTTTCCCCTTTTCTTAAAGCCTTTCTCTTCGGCATCCCGAGGGAATAAAAGCAGACAAACACTTCTGCGCGCTGAGCACTGCAACACCTCAAACCAGCCCGGGGAGCCGATGTTCCCACCGGGATTATCCCCCCGGCATCCCGCTGCGGGTCCCACCGATGCCACCTTAAGGCATCGCTCCGTCCCTGGACTCTCCCAGAGCCTCCCGCTGCTTTCCCGGCGGGAAGGAGCAGCGGAGGAGCCGCTTTTCCCGGTGAGGCTGCGGATGCAGGTGCAGCGCCCCGGGTGCGCAGCTGCTGCATCACAGCCTCGCAGAGCGGCCTCGGCTGGAGGGGACCTTACAGCTCACCCCATTCCAGCCCCTGCCACACCTTCCACTGTCCCAGGTTGTTCCAAGCCCTGTCCAGCTTGGCCTTGGACATTTCCAGGGATGCTGCATCACTGCCACAGAGCCCAGGCTGCTCCTGGCTGCCCCTTCCAGATAACTGATGAGTTTATTAAGGGATTAAAAGTTAGTTTCCCCTCCTTATTGAACGCTCTGATTTATGCATGCGTTTAAATCAATCCCATTTCCTGCTTTTTATCCCTTCTCCCCCAGGCTTTCAGGCTTTTCTGTGTCAGACGTTTGTTACAATCTCGTTGTTTTGAGGCAAGCGAGACGCCGTGGGTGGTTTGAGGGATTTGAATCCATGAGCTGCATTACTTGGGCACTTCCCCCAGGTGCCAACTGCCCCTCCTGAGCTGTAGATGCCCCTCCTTGGACCAGTTTGTGCTGCCTCCCGGTGAAATACGAACCAGCATCGCTGCTAATGAAGGTGCTGAGGGAGAGGAGGTCCAAGCCTGCCTGGCTGGGAGCTGTGTCTGGCACAGGAGGTGCCTGCTGGGCTGGGGTGCCCAGGGTGGGGGATTTCAGGTGCTGCTAGCAGGCAGTTGCTGGATGAGCTACATAAGCAGCTTATTTTGTCATTTTAATTTTTTAATCCCGTGCATTCGGTCGCGCTCTCTTATTAGTAAGCATTAGCTCTCCAAGTCCCATTAGCTCCGCTGAGAGCTGGGGCTTTGCTTGTGGGGACAGTGCTGGAGGAGCCAACAGGGGGCTGGGGGGCTGATCCTGCAGCTGGTGACATCTGTGGTGTCCCACGTGTGGGTCTGAGCCTGGCCCTGTAGAGCCAGCACTGCTCAGTCCCTCCCTCTGCTGTCCCCTGTCCCCTTCCCCAGCCCCTGGCAGCCCCAGCTCCCTCCAGAGCTGATCCAAGCCCGGGGCTGGCTCTAACCTCTCCCTGCTTTGTTAAGCCAACTGTTTTCTTGTGTGTAAATACACACATTACACTCAAACCCTCTTCCCTGTCCTTCAGGTTCTCCCCTTAACCCCAGGGCCATCCCCAGAGCTGTACTTTGTTAGAGGATCTCAAGTCTGGGATTTAAAATTAGTTGACTGCTTCTCTTTAATAAAATTATTCCTGCCCTCTTTAAATAGCACAATATGTCACAGAAAGCCGGTGGGTCCGTTCATGAAGATGAGGCAGCTCAGAGAGGAAAAAGAGACGGGGAAAAAAAAAAAAAGTAAAACCATACATCTCCCCAAACCCCTTCTGCCTAATCCAACTGAATTAGAGGATTTCGAAGTGGATTTAAAACTAAATCTTGATTAGGGAGAATTTCTCTCCAAGAGCTGCTGCACGGTGGTATTAATGGGAAGTGATCGTGGACAGAGGAAATAGGACAGAAATAACTGAGGGTAGCACATACGCACTCAGGTCTGTGCATGAGCTGAAAGAATCGGGGAATTTCTCCAGAGGAAAAGGGAGAAATTAAGCATCGACATACGGAGCCTGGGTGCCAGGGGCTGGCTGGGCAAGAGGGAGCAGCCCGATCCCTGCTGCACCGACGGCGTCTCCCCGCATCCCGCGGGCAGGGCTCGCAGGTGAGACGGGAGCGCCGAGGACGAGGACGGCCGGGGTGAAGAGCCGGGAGGAGAGGAGGTCTCAGCCCGCTCCCCCAGCCCCCCGTGTTCACCCCGTGAGCTCTGGGTGCCCGCCAGGAGCTGCCCCCCATGCTCTGCGGACACATGCCCGGAGGTGCCCATGGGGTCCTGTCTCTGCTGACCGTGGTGTTCGTCCTGCCGGAGGGTGAGTGCTGCTCTCCCCGGGGGCGGGTGTGCCTTGCAGTCCCGGTTTGGTTCCTCCCTAAAGCCGGCTTGCTCAGGTGTGATTTAGCCTCGGGGTGAATTTAGGGGCATTCCCACCCCGAGCCACGCAGCTGCAGCTGCGTGTTGGTGGTTTTAGGGTGGAGGTAACGTCCCCGTGTTTTGTACACAAGGGCAGTGCGCCAGGATTTGGGATCCCCTGGGCATCTCTTCCCTGATTTGGCCGGGGCAGGGACTCCCCTCGCTGTGCCTGGCTGTGTGAGGGTGCTCACCACCCCCAAAACCCTGTGAGAGCACAGGAGGGCTCTGGCTCGATGCTCAGAGGTGAGGAAAGGTAATGGCAGCAACCTGATTAATCAACAGAGGTTGCCTTAACCTCCACAACAGAGGTGGATGGTGTAAATTAATATCCTTTAAAGGCTTGTTTGTTTGTTTTTTTAAGAAACCTGAGAAATGGTTTAATTCCCACTGTAGCAATTTTCAGACACTGTGGCTGACCCTGCAGGGAAGGGCTGAGCTGCTGCCAGTTCAAGTGTACAAAGCCCTGAGGCCACTGGCCCGGGGTCACAGGCTCGGTGGCTCTCGGTGCTCTGAAGGAGGATTTCCCCTGTTTCTGAGCTGGTTTGCCTTCCTGATAGACCCTGTGATAACATCAGGGCTGTGTCCAGGGAGAAAACCAAACCGCTCTGCTAAACCCTTCCATTTGGAGCGAGCACCTCCAGCACAGGCCCAGCTGGACTGGAGAAATTTGGTGGTAAAAGGAAAAGCTGTTTCTGAATGCAACCCAGCCCTGGCTCGGTGGTGTCTGTGGTTGTGAGGTTTCACCGACTCTTTACACCCCCTGTTTCAAGGCTCCCTTGTTCCCAGAGTTTGATCCCAGCGCAAATCTCCGGCTAATCTCTGATTTCGCACTGACCTCTAGTGGGAGATGAGTCTGTATTTTTGGGCCCACTGGGTAAACAAGTGACGGGCAGCTCCGGGCTCCGGCTTAATGCGACTTGGCAAGGCAGGGAGCGCTGCGAAGCCGTCGGTAGAGAGCAGCTCGGAACGAGTTGAAGTCTTTTCCCCCCTGGAAAAATCCAGCCGTGTTTCTTCTGGTTCTTGTTTAGTGTCTGGGCTCCAGTGTTATGGCTGCAACATCGTGGTTGGCACCAAGAACGTGGACATGGGGTGCTCCAACCCCGAGGTGATCACCTGCTCCCAGTCCCACCAGGGCTTCAAGCACCGCTTCTGCATTAAAACCGAGAGCGGTGAGTCCGCCCCCGGGGCCGGGGGGTGCAGGGGCTGCTGGAGCCGCTGTTCGCCCCCCAAACCCAACCTTGCAGCCCTGTCCCCTGTGCGGGGCTGTCACAGCAGCCCCTCCGCCCTGCCCGTCCCGCTGATGTCCCGCCCCGTGCTTGCTTTGCAGTGGTCCTGGGCATCCTGCTGACCAGCGGCTGTGCCACCTCCCGCCACTGCCAGCAGCAGGAGCTGCCGGGGGTCCGCATCCACTGCTGCGACACCGACCTGTGCAACGGCTCCCCCAGAGCCCCCCGGCCGCCCCCCGGCCACCTCCTGCTGCCCTGCGTCCTCGCCGCCCTGCTCCTCTCCTGAGATCCCCGCTCCAAGGGGGAGGCGGGATCCTCGTGGGATGGGTGCTGGCAGCAGGGGAGCCCCCATCGCTGCTCCCGCGGGTGGGCAGGACGCCCTCCTCTCCCCTCTCCTCAATAAAAGGTGCCGAACGCTGTGGCAAGGTCTCGGTGGTGCCTCCCCGTTTGAGGAGGACGGGGATGCTCGGGGGCTGGGGGTACCCGGAGCAGCTCTGGGCAGGGGGAACGCAGGGCCGGGGGTCTGCCCACGTCCCCGCGGGGATCGGGAGCGCGGCCGAGCCCCGCTCTTCCCACGAGAGGGCATCCGCGACCCTCGCTCCGCATCCCGGCGGCCGCGGGGGCTGCGCGGTTCGGGGACGGAGCCCCAGCACGAGGGGTGCGCGCTGGGCTGCGGGACGGGGCCCGCCTCAAACCAGCGGGGTTTCCCAGACGTTTTTTCCCAGCCGAAGAGGCCGAACGGGACCTTTAACAGAAAAATCCCAAGCCGTGCGGATCGGAGCCCGAGCGGCTGCTCCAAGGTCATCACGGGGGTTTGCGGCAGAGCTGGGAATTAAACGCATCTGTCTCAAGAGCCAGCCCTGTGCCTTTATCACCAGGGAAACAGCATAAACCTCGCTGTGAGAAAGGGATGAAATATTTTTATTCTATTTTTTTTCCTTCAGATGAAAAAAAAATAATGCAAAAGACCTTTTCCATGCAAAACATCAGCTTTTGATGACATTTCTCAGATGTGTGTCAGAAAACAAGCCAAAAGTCTACTAAAAATATTATCTGAGGCACCTTCCCAACAGAAGCACCTTGGGACTGATACAAAACATCTTCAGATTCTGAAGATTCAAAATAAAAGGAAATCAGAAAACAAATCCTAGAAGAAAACCGACAAGAGCAACAACACTACCGAATTCCCCCC
>VZRX01017897.1:0-11192 GCA_013398075.1 Notiomystis cincta | reverse complement strand
TTTTTTTTTTTTTTTTAAGAGCTATGAAGCAGGGACAGAGGCAGAGCGAGCTCCTTCAGGCAGGGCTGGGAGCTGAGCTCGCACAAACAGCTCCCCGGTGGACTCGTCCCACGTCGCCGCCCTGCCCCGTCCCTCCGCTCGGCTCCGAGGGGGAAGACGCGGAGCTGGGAGCCCGCCGGCGATGAGCCACATCTACGGCAGCCACCTCTCCCCCCTGGGCAGCCCGTCCATGGTTTACCTGCCGGCCGCGCTCGGCTTCGCCCCCGGGGGGGCGATGTCCCGGCAGGACCCCCCGCAGAAACCCNGGCTCCCTGGTGGCCAGCGGCGCCTTCGGGCCGGCCCTCAACGCCTCGCTCATGCTCGACTCCCAGGTGCACGGGAGGCTTTATCACATCGGCATCCCCTTCCTCTCCTGCTTCCCTCTGCACTTCTCCGAGGCGGTGTTTAATTTCCAGTAGTTGCCCCAAAATTCACGCCCGCCCGGCCCCGAGCGCTGCTCCGGGGGGCGCGATGGGAGGGAGAGATCGGACTCAGACCTCACCACGCGGGTAAAGACCTAAAAAAAAAAAACCACCCCAAAGCGATGTTTTAAAGGTGACTCAGGATTTCAGGGCATTTTCAAGGCGCGTCTTGCTGCGGACTCCCTTTAGCGGTTGCCTCCCACCCCCTGGCAGAGCGACTTTGGAAGGTAAAGCGGCTTTGTTTTCCCGTGGGCGGTGGAGGTAGAGGCAGGCACCGGGGGGATGCCCACGCTGGCCCCCAAGCCCCGAGGGGTTTGCTCTGCACCTTTAGTCTTTGCATCCCTCAGGTTCCTCAGACCTGGTTTGTGCCGAGCCCTTCAGGTCTCTGTTTTCTTCTTTTACTTTTCTTTTTGAAAACCAAGCCCCATCCCCGGGGGGAGGAGGCTGAGTTTTGTTTTGCCACGAATACCCACAGGCATTAATAATGCCGATAATTTGCCATCAATAGCCACAGGCACATAATAATTCCTCGTCTTCCCCACTGGCCCAGTGCTCCCAGTGGGAAAAGGCAGGTAACTGGAGCTGAACTCATGGCAGACCAAGCAACCCAGGCTCATCCTGAATATTCCTGCTTGCTGTGATCCAGCCCTGTGTGGAGCTGCTTTCCTGCCCAGCACTGGTGCTTTGGAGTATCTTCACTGAGTTTCTGCTCATGGATGTGGCCAAGAAGAGGGGGATGGATGAGCAAACACAGAGATTTGTCTGCTGTCCGTGTCTTGCTGGGACTGGGTGCTCCTGACCAAAAAAGACTGAGGCAGGGTTGTGGAGGCCGGGACAAATACCAGGGAAAAAAAATTTAAAAAGAGACATCAGCTATGTTTCTAAAGTTCTCTTTTTTTGTAAAGAAGGAAGAATCCCGACACATTGCAAGAAATCAGGAATATTTCTTATTTTTGTTTGCCGTAAATAGAGGCTTTTTGTATATTAGTGGATAAATGCCCTTTTGGAAAAAAAATATATTCTCCATTTTCATTATGAAACCAAACCTATATCCAATAAAGGTATTTTTGTTCAGGAGTGTGGCTGGTGTGATGTCAAACACCTCTTGGCTTGTGCTGGAGGATGAAGGAATGGGGCCCACTGCTGGATGCAGCAAAATCCTGGTGCTGACATGATGGACCACGAAAAGATGGGAGAGGCTACAAATAGGCTGCTGGGAAATCACCTTGAAACTGATGAAATGCTTCCCAAAATGTTTGTTCCTCCTTCTCTTCTCCTTCTTCCATCCCAGCCCATCCCAAAAGCAAAGCCTGTCCTTAAATGAGCGCCTGGATTTTGGGAAGGTGGGGTTTTCAGGTGAGTTTTGATTCAGTTTTTGCAGAGGAAGGCCGGCATCAATTCCTTGACATTTGGACCAGGGTTGCTCATTCCAGCCCAAGACAAAGAGCTCTCACATGGGGAAGGACAGAAAATCTCCAAAAAGTGGGAATTCATATTTAGCTTCCCAAAAATAAAGGATGCTGAGAGGCAGATCCCTGGATAGGCCGAGCTGCAGCTTTTCAATGCTAAAAGAGAGAATTAAAAAAGGAGATATTTTATTTTTTAAAACTAGATTTGCAATATAGACTTTATTTGAATAAAATCCCTTATTTGCTTCCTATTTCTGGCAGCTCCTGCTCGAATATCTATTGAGCCCATTGTTTAAAGCTATGGCACTGAATCAGAAAATGAAGGAACGCTTGGAAAAGGTTGTGAAGGTGCCACTGCTCAGTCCCCACCGTAACTGCAGGGCTGGCTGAGTGCTGAGAGGGTTGAAGCTCCCCGTGTGCCACGCAGAGCCCCTCCTGTGCCATCTGGGACAGGTACCAGTTACAGAAGCGGCCACCGGGCAGGGAGGTTTCACTCCCGGCTGGGCACTGACCCCACCGGCCCCTCTGGGGTCTGGGAGGTGACATCACCCACAGGAAGCTGCAGGGGGAGGAAAATGAGCCCGGCAGAGACCTCAGATCCTCTCTCCACCCCCTGCGCGGTGAGTCGGGCTCGGGGCTGAGCTGGGAGGTCGGTGCTGCCTCGCAGGACTTGCTCGGTGGATCTCCAGGAGCCCCGAGCCTGCTCCCTCCAGAGGGAGGGACCCTGCACCCCTGCTGGCCCCACAGCCTGGCCCGTGGAAGGGTTTTACCCCCCAAAATTGGGTGTTTATTCTCTCAGTCACCACTTCTAACCTGTGTCTTCAGCTCCTCTGCTTCCCTTTCTCCCAACCTGGCCCCCCAGCTGTGACCCCCAGTTTTGTCACCTCACAGCTCCTATTCCAGCCCCCAAATTCCTTTTTGGACCTGCAAGCAGGGCTTTCATTCCTTTCCTGCTCACACACGTGTCACCTCTCCCCCTGCGAGACCTTTCTGCACAAGAGCAGCTTTTTCAGTGGTCAAAAAAGGCGAGTCTCGGTTTAATATGTACACGATGTATATTTTTATCACAGACACTTTTTTTTTGGAAACCCAGCTTTTTCTACGCAATGGGAATTTGTTTCTTTGCGAAGCTTTGCTTTGACATTTGATCTTATTTCTGTTTTGGTGGAGTGGAGTGGGACCAAGTACAGCTGCAGCGTTTAAAAGCCACATTGAGCTTGATTTTGGTTTCACTTGAGGGAGTGAAATTAGTAAACTTCACATGCTCTGCACAAAAGTGACACTAACTCCAATGAACTCAGAGCCCAGTGAACAGTTCTGAGGGGCAATTTGGAATTAATTGGGATCAGGCCAGTGCTGTAACAGGGGAAGAATACCAAGGGAAAGGGTCTTATTGCCAGCAGGCTGGATGAGTAACCACACACGGCTTTTGCACGTCATCTGTTTATAGAGAGGGGAGAAGTCATGGTACAATAAAAACATACAATAAAAACATACAGTAAAAACACGGAATAAAAACATACAGTGAAAACAACAGCAGAGCAACGAGTGTGCACTCAATACACCAATCCCTGCCCTTTGGATGGGGCTGAGCATCCTTTAATCCTCTCCACATCCATGTGAATTTTGGTCAACGTGCCACGGAAACATCAAGGACCTGACAAGCTGCAAGGAAATGGTGCCAATGGTTTCACACCTGCTTCACCAGCCAAGAAAGCAGCTGCCAAGCACAGAGCTGCCACCCAGCATTTCACTCATCCCTGGAATCTTCCCCCTCCTGGCTTTCCCAGCCTCTCAGGGCTGGCTATAAACACCAGTCTGGAATACTGGGGAGAAGAGGAGAAAAGAGCCCGGGATGCAGTATAAACAGCACACTGCTTGTGTGGGCGATGGAGATGCCTTCCCCTTCCTCTGCAGAGGAATGACCTCTCCCAACCCAGCAAGGTTTCCCGTCTCTGAGCTCTGCAGCCAATTTTAACTCCTAGGAGCAGGGCAGATCACAGAGTGGAAGAGGCTCACAGAGGAGTTGTTTGGTTCCCAGAGCAGCTTTGCTCCAAACACGAGTTTCCTATGAGGGGAACTGAAAACTGGGCATATTAAAATAATTCTGGAGTTTAATTTCTCATAAATGAGGCTTCCAGTCTTTAAATAGGCTCAGTGTGTGTTCTCCTAAAGTTGGTCCCCTAGCATGTATAAAATATAATCAAGTATGAAAAATATAATCATTTACGCATGAGCAGGAGCCACTTTCCGGATTTGTCACTCGAGGTGTGGCTGTCCATGCCTGATTTCAAGGTGACATAAATCTGAGGGAGTTTGTGGCCTCTTGTCCTTCCCTCCTCCCCATTTTAAAGGTTAATTCTCTTTCCATTCTTTACCACAGAGTGCACAATAAAGGAGGGAGCACCCCAAAACCCACCAGCTTCCTGCTGACTGCTCCTAAGCCTGAGGTGAGGAGCAGCCAATTCCTGAAGCAAAAAAGGGAAGAAGGATCTGCTTCCTCACTTGATTCATGGCCCCACACACCCAGAGAAGAGATCTCCCAGGAGACAGCGTTTGGGATATTAAACAGATCACATATTTGATTTGAAGTGAAAGACCAAGAAGACAAGATCACAGAATGAGAGAAGTTACAGATGGAAAAGGTCTATGAGGTTATGCAATCCATCAGTCTGGACGTTGCATAATTGCTCCCCACAGTATATTTTTAGTGCTTTATCCAGACAAATCATTAAGTGCTTTAAAATGGGCCGGATTCCTCAAACGCAGTGCGTGCTAAGTCACAGCTGATTTCACTGAGCCTCGCAGCTCCAGTGTCTAACAAGACACCAAAAGGAGCTTTTGTGTGGTCAAAGAGAACAAAATGGGCTCTTCCAGAAATAATCCAGGCCTGATTCGCCATCCCTCGTAGGAATCTCCCCTAAATTGACTGAATTAGTCCTCTAAAATCTCATTTTCGGATTACAGCGAATAATGCTTTATTACTTATTCAGATGTTCTCTTAGGCCAAAATAAAACATCGCCCATGTTCATGCGAACACGATTTGTTTTAAGCCAGCTTCAAAGCCGGCTCAGCAAAGCGTAAAGAATGTTTATTTAAAATATAGTTGCTAAATTTAGCATGAGCTCGGTTAGCCTAAATCTTAGCGACATTTTTAGAGAGCACATTGCGAATCAGGAATGCATGGAGAAATAAATAAACTTTCCCACATTTTTGGAAATCGAGGAAGAATTTGCGAGCTCTTTTCTCGCACGGGCGATTTCCGTGGACTGGAAAGAGTCGCGGAGAACGCAAATTTCCAACTGAACAGACAGCTGGAAATGCACAATGCTGATCATTTTCACTGCAGCTTCGTTTCAAATAATGCTCCCTCAAGGAGGAAACAAAAACTGTCAGCTTTTTTTGGTAGAAATTACGCAGAGCACCAACATGTTTCAATATTTACTCAAGCTCTTTGCGAAGCACCGAGAAGCAAATGGAGCTGGGCTTGGCCACGAGCCACATCCAGAGGAAATCTCAGGTTTGGATTAGGTTTTGTGACCTTTCCTAGTAGTTCTGATACTGGATTTTACACCCACCCCTTGCACATTGGTTCCTGACATGCCTCAGCTGGATCCTGGGCTGGTTGAAATTGGTGAAATTGGATATTTAGGCAGAAAATTTTTATGATTTTCCTTTTCACTTTCCTAAGCTTCCACAGCTTAAAGAGGCACATCTGGGTCACCTGTGCCTCAAGTGACATTGCCTTAGAGACCTGAGCACGGCCACGATGGGAAGATGAGCAGACATGTGATGATGAACAGTTAAATTCTCTTTTATCAGGTGGGTTTTCATCATCTCCCTCCGTCCTTCCCATCCTTTGGCTGGTGTGAGTGGAGCATTTCTGCTCCCAGAGTGGGAGGATTCCAGCTGCAGCCCTCGTGGGGCTGAAGGCACAAGGGATGTGTCCAAGGACTCCCATTGCCTTGGGATTGGGGTCAGCCCCTCGCTGAGCACACGGGTGAAATGAGGGGCCAGGAACAAAACACGGCGTTGATTTTATTTCCTTCCTGAGACAGAGCTCCAGCACTTCCACTGTTTTAGCAGCTCCCAGCACCTACATCCCATGACTGAGCTTTCCATGCCAGTGCCCAACCCCACCTGCAGACCCATCCTTCCCAGCCACCTCGGATCTCCCACAGCTCTCCAGGTGAAGCTTTGCAAACCCAACACGGTAATTCCCGAATCCACGGTGAGCTGGACCCCTTAATTCTTCACTCCCTATCTCCAACTGCTTACTGAGTTTCTGCTTTCCTTAAAAGAGCAATATGTAATAATAGTTGTTAAAATAATTGTATTTCTGTTTTTACATCTGTAAAGATTAAGTTAAACAGTATGAAGCCCATTAAACTATTTCATGTCATGCTGCCATAAATTTCCTCCATTCCCATTGCTACTATTATTCCAGAGTAAACTCTGAGATCAAGCTGCTGCCACAGAGAGTTATTTATAGGAGCTCATTCATCAATAAAAACTTCAAAAGAAATCTGTTACTCTTCTATTGGGAAGCCAAAGAAAACTAACATAAAGACAACCCTGTTAAGAAACAAAGCTAAGGAGACCACAAGACATTTAGTTAAGGAAAATCCTGATTTCTAACAAATGCCATGCAAGGAGGGGAAGACAAAAAAAAAAAAAAGAAAAAAAAAAAAAAGGGCTTCTGAACTTTCAGTATGTTCTGGCTTTCTTATAGGCTGGTCCAGGGACCATCATCATGGCTTCAGGAGTCCAGGATTTTAGCAGAACAGAGTCTGACAGACTGAATGAGATCAAAGGTCACCTGGAAATAGCCTTACTGNAAAAAAAAGAAAAAAGAAAAGATTGTTGGCAGCACAAATCCTTTTAAGTTGCTTTACTCTCGTTGGATGGTTAAAATAAACTGTTAAACAGTTGTATTTGGCCTGGCTCAGCCCCCTCATTAGGCTCCATGTGATGGATTTGGGATCTCACAGTGCCTAAGGAGCTCTTCCCTTGCAAAAGCTGGTGCTGACCTGCCACATGTCCCAGCTGCTGCTACTCCTGTCCATCAGCTCAGCAGAAACCCAACGAGAAATGATGCCTGGGCACCAGAAGCATCCACCACCCCCAAGGTAAATGGATAAAATAGAAAAAGCTGTGTTTTGTCATCTCTGCTTTCTCTCATTTCTTGCTGTGCCTTTCCCTGTGTGCCTGAGCTGTGCAGGGTTGGCTTTGGTGGCCCTGATAGTCCTGCAGAAACTTAGATGTAGGAGAGCTCCAGTGCTGCCCTGCCTTGTTCTGCCTGAAAAACCACCTGAGAGCAGGTTAAGGGAGTGGATTCAGCCCCTCTGCTCTGCTCTTGTGAGGCTCCACCTCCTGTTCTGCTTCCCCAGATATAAGAACGTGGAGCTGCTGGAAAAAGTCCAGAGGAGGCCACGAAGTTGATAAGGGGAAAAAAACACCTCCTCTATGAACAGAGGCTGAGAAAGTTGGGACTGCTCAGCTTGGAGAAGAGAAAGTTGTGTGGACATCTCACAGCACCTTCCAGTACCTGAGAAGGCTACAAGGAAGCTGGAGTGGGATTCTTCATCAGGAACTGGGGTGAGAGGACAAGGGGGAATGGCTTCAAGCTGGAAAAGAGTGGGTTTAGATTGGATACTAGGAAGAAATTCTTCTTTGTGCCCAGAGAAGCTGTGGCTGCCCCTGGATCCCCGGCAGTGTCCAAGGCCAGGCTGGACAGGGCTCGGAGCACCCTGGGGTAGTGGGAGGTGTCCCTGCCCATGGCAGGGGTGGGATGGGATGAACTTTAAGGTCCCTTCCAACCCAAACCATTCCATGACCCTGTGACCTCTCTCCTTTGGTCCCTGTCTCATGGACAGCTCCCCATGACCCACGTGGAGGTCCCTGAAGGAGCAGCCTCTCTGTGCTCAGCCCCAGCATGGCAAAAAGAGCCTCAGACCGGGGTTTTTGAGCTCAACAGAGAGATTCCCTCATTTCCACCACGGGGATCTGAGTCCTGAGGACAACACGGACCTGCAGCTCCTGGCATTCACTGCGGAGCCTTTCACAATCACATCCCCAAAGGTTAAAGCTCAGAGAGGAGAATTCTGTTTCCCAGGGATCTCCTTCCATCCTTACTCATGCAAAGCTGGGCAGGGCACTTTGCACAGATTCACCTCTATCAACACTCCTCACACAGCAGCTCAATTCCTGCTCTGAGCTGGCCACCAAAAGCATCTCCACAATCTGCCAGGACACAAAACATTTCCAGAGGGCTGAAACTCCCAAGCACCTGAGGCTCAAGCTTTAGTGAAATCACCCTTTGGTTATATGTGGAAGAGCTGGATAAAGTCTGTGGTTTAGGGAATTAGGGGAGGTGAAATTTCCCTTGCAGCAAATGCAACCTTTGCCTAAACTATCCTCCCTGAACTCATCCAAAAGGCTGCTTTTGTTTTCCTTACAACCTGTTCTTGGCAGTGCAGCTGAGGCATCCCTGGTTTCCTTGTGCTGAGGGTTCAGAGCAGGGACTCCCAAATCCCCACCACTGATGTGACTTAAAGGCAGCCTGGTGCTTCTTCCCCAGACTGAGTAAAAGACAAAAAAATCTGTCAAAACTCCTCAAATTAGGGGCTGAATAAATCTCTTTGCCTATGACTACCCTCAATTTTGTGCATCTTTTGCTTTGCTCCAAATTGAGGCTCATGTAGCCAGTTTGAAACTGATGTAATTGTGGTTGTTCAAAAAGAATGGCAGAGCCAAGTCAGTCCTGGTGACTCAACCATGCCGAGGAAAAAGTTTTTTATTCATTGCCACAGCTCAGATTTGGAACTGGTCTAAACACTAAACACAAAGATTATTAATAAACATGCAATGTCTCTGTGTACAAACCAGATTTATTCCCCTTTAACTGTACTTGCTGTTAAATAGAGTTGGTTTGTTATGAGAAGGGCAAAGAGAAGCCCTCAGTTGTTGTGTCTGGTTCCAGATTAGACGCTACATAATTTCTAAGTAACAATAACAGCAATTGTGACCCACTTCTCATGGAGTATTTTTCACTGATTTCTCCTAAAGTGCTTTGCAGGGAAGGTCAGGAGAAAGACCCATTGTAAACACGGGGAAATCTCCTGATTATTTGTTTTGGATGGTTAGAGAGGAAATTGCATATGCTTTCATGGAAAAAAAAATCCTCTATTATTATCCACTGTCCTAAAAAGGTGGTGGTGGGGGAAAGCCTGGTGACTCTGATCTAAATTATCCTAAAGCAAATTTCTGGCAAACCAAAAGAAGCCAGATGACTCTGGGTTTAATGAGAGTAAATAGTAGCAGACTAAAGCTTGAAACAGGGCACTCAGCTGCTACCCTGCACTGCTTTACTGCCTGTCTTGAAGCCTTTGATTGCCCAGTTTTATTTTCTTAGCTAATTTCAGAGATATTTTACTTTGCTTGAGCATCAACAGGTTAACTGTTGGCAAAAGCAAGTGGCAAAAAGCTGTAGGCGTAGTTTATATACAATTAGGAAAATAATTGTGTTCAGAGTGTGAAATGCAACCACGGAGCCAAGCTTGCCTGATAAGGCTTGAGGCTGAGCAGAGCCAGCCCAAGAGCAGACTGAGATGTGATTCAGCCCTTTGAAGCCTCCTGATCTAATTCTGAGTGCAGCCATACATGATTTCTGTTGCTGGGGAAACAAAAACCCCATCCCAAACCCCAAAACCCCAGGTGCTCTCCTGTCTCTCCAGAGGGTTCTTGGCTGTAGAATCTCCTTCTGCTGTGACTTCCTTGGAGCCCAGGGGAGCAGGAGGGGTGTTTGGAGGGGGTTCTGTCTCTCAGAGCTCAGCCAGGCTTCGCTGAGTGTTTAATTTGCAGCACTCAGGCTTTGCCTGGGCAGGCACCTCCCAGGCTTTGCTGGGTTGGCCTCCCAGCCTTGCTCCCTCTGCCTTGCCCTTGTCAAGGCTTTCATCAAGACAGGACTCGTCACACTCCACCCTGGTGGCTCAGCAGAGACCTTTTGGCCTTTTCTTGGGTTTCCAAAGGTGGAGGCAGGTTGTGAGAAAAGCTGGATTAAGGAAGGCTCTCATTCCCACTCCTGCTCCTCGGCAGGGCCAGCTGGTGTAGGGCATTCTCTCAGGGTTTCCCAAAACTCAGAAGTGGTGGACAAGTGGTCAGTGCCTGTAGATCATTGCTTGTCTATCCAAATATAATGAGGAATTACTGACTCTTCCAGTGATTTGTTAAGATTTCTTCATTAGCATCTCCAAATGGGGACACTTCCCTCTGCTCTTACCCCTGCTTGCTTTAAAAGGGATCTTCTTTCCTTCCCTTTAAAAAAGAAATCAATAGTGGGGGAAAAATATCTTTCAAATGTCTAAAGAATGAGGTTTCTCCTTGAGAACATTAAAACTACAGAGGAAATGTGAAGAATCAACTTTGACACACATGACAAATATTGAAAGGGAGCTGAAGCTGAAAGGCAACTCCTCCAAGACTTTGGATCATTAAGAAAGTACATGAATGAGTTGGAATTCTTGAAAGAAAACCTATCCCAGGCTTACTCCCCTGGAGCAGTGCCAGGGCTGTGTGTTTGCCTCCCAAACTCTCTTGCAGTAATGATGTCTGAGGGAAAATCCATCTCCTCTGATTTCCTCAGGTTGGGAAGGATCAGTGAGCCGATGAACCAGGGGTTCCTGTGGGTTCCTTTGGGGCTTGGAGCAGCTCTGGGAGCCCATAAATCCTGGCTGGCCTTGCCCCAGCCAGGGTAAGACCAGCAGCTCTGCTGTGGCCCAAAGGGCGACCACCAGAGAGCTGGGCTGGGCTGTGCAGACCTTTCCCAGGCTCGGGGTCTCCCTGGATTGCTTTGCATCCACTGGAAAGTGCTGGGATGCAAATCCAAGGTCATGGCTGCACAGAGTCCTGTGTGGATTCTGCAGGCCTGGGGCTGTGGCACAGGGATGTGGGTGTGGATTTTTTCCCAGTGAGGGTTGCTCTTTGGGTGATTCTTTCTGTTCTTAAGGAATGCTGTGAGATTGAAGGTGAATCACCCACCTTCTGTCCAGGGCAGGTAATGAGGGAGCCTTTGGGTTCTGGGAGCACAACATCTCTCCTGAGTGGCCTGAGCAGAGCCTGGCCCATCTCCAAAGCTGTCCCTAGCTTAGGCAGGAGTGGGAGCAGATCCCTGAGTGGTGTCCAGTCCAGAGGGTGACCTCATGGACCACGGAAGCTTCACGTGTGGAATACCCAAGCCCACACTCCTTGTTGTGCCTACACTCAGCTCTCACACAAAGTGCAGCACCTCTGCCTCACTCAACAACACCCCAACAACACCCC
>VZRX01017893.1:140775-162062 GCA_013398075.1 Notiomystis cincta | reverse complement strand
TTTTTTTTTTTCCAGCAAGAATATGAATAAATATTTGCAAGCTCTTAGCATACATATACATATACTTATTTTCTGTTGTAAGTACCCTTTGAAAGGGAAAAAGTGAACATGTGCATTAATCACAGAGAATACTTTTCTTTTTATTGTACACATATATATATGTGTGTATATATATATATATATATATATAAATACTTTTAAATTATCAGGTACTAAAATAAGTACTACTCACACCTTCCCATCCAACTTTATTATTTACTGCTGCATGTGTGAGGTTTAGATGAAAACCTATACAGGAATAAGAAATACTTAGCAACTCTGGACCGCTTCCCAAATATTTCCCAACACATTCCAGGGAACTGTGGTTTACCTTGCTTCAATAAACATAGTCCATGACAGAGATGATCACTTTGCAAAAATCAGAAGGGTCCAGTGTGTAAGACCAGTTGCCCTCCCCAGTGTTTGTACTGGCATATGCATTTACATCTGTGCTCAGTAGCTGTGCAGCGCAGGGACTATCACTTGGTAGCATTTTAAATCATCCTACCATCTGCTTTTCACTTGCCCCTGTAAATCCTCTACTGACACTTCTGTGACACTTCAGGAGGTGAAAAACCCTCTGATGCATCTGCCACCATGGGAGCCTGCCAGCGCAAAGTAACATTGTTCTGAGCACTGAGAATCAGTGATTTGTTACAGCCCTTCCGAGTCTTTCTCTGGGCAAGTTTGGCACTACCAAAGATGCCAATCTCTAGTATTTATATGAAATTATATGATAGCAGGTTTTAAAGCTATAAACACTATGTGACAACATAGCATAAGAAGGAAAAACCTCAGTGATCAAAACCAGTAGTGGCATTTTTATATTCAGTGCAGTCCACAGCTCACCTCCCCACTTCCTGAGCTTGCACCCCACGTGGAATTTAGTATTTTGGTATAGCCACAAAGCCTCCACACTGTGTGGCTTTCCCACTCCTCCCTTCCCAGTCCCAAGTACCAGCACAGCTTTTCTGTTCCTAGCTCCAAAAACACCCCCACCTTTCAATGTTCACAGCTGCCAGGCATCCTGCTCTCCATCTTCACAGCCACCTCGCTGCTGGGCTATTTAGGAACCTCCTAAGTTTCATTCAGCACTGGCACACAGTGCTGCTGGAGTTGTGACTATTTCACCACTGACCTCATAGATTCCTTCCTTGCCTACAAGAGAGTATGGAAAAACAGAGAACAAACTGACTGAATACAGTAATTCCAGTTAAACACTTCATTGAATTCCTTTTACCATGCTTTATCATTTCATGGTTGGGGATAGTTTTTTTTCTTTCTTCCCCATGTCTCACAGTGACTTTATTCTAAACTCTAATTCTCCTGATAGTTTGAAACTTTCCACACCAGTTTATTTATTCATTGTTACTGGTGATACTTGTTTTGAACAGGCATTGTCCTTTACCTTAAGGAGTAAAGAGCTTTACCTGAAAGTATTTGAAGAGAAGGTTTATGTCCTTTTACAATATTCACTTTTCTAGACTAACTTTTTGAGGATAAATTTAGTCTCTTGCAGACATCCATGTTTCCACTACCTGTTATCTAATCCAACTGGAAGGAGCAAAATCAACTCAGCAGTTTTGTGTCCAATAAACTGAGTTCTCCTAAGCCCATGGTTACATAGCTTCCAGATGTGCCAGGGCTTGATCTGCCAGCACACCACAGGAGGCAGAGCAAAAACCACTGCTCATAACCCTTTCTCCACTCACAGAAACTATTAACCTGCTAAGCTTAGTGTTTCCTTACCTGTCCAAATCAAACTCCACCTTTCTTCAATACACATTGTACATAGCACTTAAGAAGTATCTCTGATAGAAACTGGGGGAGAATAGGTCAGATTGCATCTCATACATTGTAGGCTGTATTTCTCATTATTCTCACATACTTGAACTTTCTAATCACCTATGATTACATAGGCCTTCCTCTACATACTACATTTTCAAGTGGTGGCTCCTCA
Organism: Notiomystis cincta; assembly: GCA_013398075.1. NCBI lineage: Eukaryota > Metazoa > Chordata > Aves > Passeriformes > Notiomystidae > Notiomystis > Notiomystis cincta. The sequence continues at coordinate 160,063 of VZRX01017893.1, read as the reverse complement.
AATAAATTATTTTTATTTCCTACATACATATATTTTGCTATTAAATTCCAGCCCATTTCTATTACATTCTGTGTTCTGTTTTTGTTGTTGTTTTGGCTGATTTTTTACACTTTATGCCTTCTTTCTTTATATCATTAATACTCTTCTATGGATTAGCAATTAACCAAATTCTAATTAACATTACAGACAGTCCTAGTGTATTTCTTGAATAACTTTGCCAGTACCTTTCCTCCACAATGACAGTATTCTTAGCATAATGTTCTCTCTCCTTTTGCCAGGTCATTACACACCTTAAATTCTTGTAAGAATCCTCATCTTTTCTGGCTGAACTATTAATTTCTCATGGAGTAGTGAATCTTTCAGTTCTATACAATGAGTTAAAGACTTTAAGCTGCTAAAGAAAAATGCAAATATAAATAGTAATTAAAATAAGAACCAAGACTTGTAAATTCTGTATAAATATTTTATTATGTATAAAAGACAACTTACATGGATAGAGGCTCTATTAGAACAAAATACTGGCTGTTTTCATGAAAAGATTCAAATGCTATAAAAAGCATTTTAGAATGTCTCTTCCATATTCCACACTGATATATTACTTAGGGACTGACACCAAGTAGCAAATGTACTGCAACATAGCAGTGGCTGGTGTTTGTAATGATGCTGTGACAAAGCAAAAGGAAGGCACCATATGGCATCCAAATTTGGATTCAAGGCAGGGGCTCTTTGTCTCCAAGTCAACAAAACCAGGCAGAGCTGTGGAGGCAAATACTCAGTCCACAGACTTTTAAACAGACATTTGCAAAACATCTCCTCCAGGATGTCAGCTGGCTCTGGCAAATACAAATCTCTTCATTTGATTCAAGATGGAGACAATTGAAAATAACAATGGGAAAGAAGGAAAAAAAAAATGGAGTAATTGGAAGCCCTGAAAAATCAGAAGGCAAGCTTGTTCAAGGAAAACACTCCCAACAGAACACCTGGTTTTCTTCCAGTACACATATATCCTCCATACAAGAATAACATTTTAGAGTTCCTATGTAAGCATTTAATCCTCTTATAGATCAGATCAATGTTGTTTAGTGTTATTATTTTATATATGAGATCCGTACACAGGAGATTTTGCTTTTCTTTTGTCAAAACCTCAAAAAAGCACCACAGAAAGGAATCTTCACATTTAGCTATGTGAAATTTCATGTACACCATTAAAACTACAGTGTTATTTAATTTCTAACCTGTCTTTGACTCCCAAAGACCAGACAAGCGAAGAAAAAATTTGTTATTTTAAAAACCAAGTTGCAAAACTTTTGCTAACTTTGCATTTAGCTGAAATATTTATGATTGTCAGTATGTAAACTACCTCCCAAACAACAGTCAGAGCCTGATATGTAAACAGTTAACTATATATAATTACATATGTATCATAGTAGGATATGCAGGTTTGAGCATCATTCAAGGTGTAATGTGGACAGACACAAGGTCCAAGGCTTCTCTCAAAAATGAGAATGCAAGGTTAGTGCAGTGATACTAAAGTTATTCAAAGTATCTGCAAGACAGAGTTTTCTTTTGGCTGTCACAGGAAAAGTAATAATATTATAAAAAACAACCAACCAAACAAAATGACCCCAAAAAACCAAACCCAAACTTTCAAGTGTCCACTTTTTCTGTTAGGCACTAGATAGTAAAAAAACCTCTCTGAATACTTCAGTAGTCACTTTTCCATCCTACAGAACTCCGTATTTGCCTATGGGTTCAGCAAGTTAAAATGGGAAGTTTCCAGTTCTTACTGTTGAAGAACTGTGAATAAAGTTAAAAGTAGTATTTTAATTAAATGATAAAAATGTAACAACTACTTCCTTTTAATATTTACATTTGGGTTTGGCATATTAGCTAGAACAGTGAAAGTGGCTTGTGCTTTGGTGATGAGAACAATGCCTGGCTTCAAACTCTCCAACGTGACATTTAAACTTTCATTTTTAAGACTTTTATTTTTTAAAACTATAGAGAAATTTTATGGGGAATAAGTTTAGATAAATTTCTATATGTTCTGTGTTATTTTAAGTCTAAACAACGTGACATAAGTTGGTATTTTTTCTATCCTTACTTTTCATATTATGGGAATTTTTTTTTAATACATGCAGAGTAAATGTTTTTATAGATAAAAAAATGATCTCAGAATTTCATTGTTACATGGAAACTTTTAAAAAACACTGGAGGACAAGAAACAGGAAAACACAAACTTTTACATGCAGCTGATTTTCACATATTACATAGTAATCCCCTTGCTCTCACATACACTCACAGAGTAGCAGCTTAACAAAACCACTGAATGATATTGACACATATGAATTTACTTTTGGTTGGCTTTTTTAATGCAAGTGTTGTTATTACCAGGAATTCTCCCAGATAAAAGGAGAATCCCAGTGCAAGAAGGAATTTTTTGGTATATATTTTCATATGTGTAATTAACTGTTACAGGTGAGGTAATTGCTCTTATGTACTGCTAGAACTAAGGCAGAACATAATACTTCATGATATTGTCAAATACCTACAAACCAGAGAACAAGCATGTTTTAAAATTCCACAAAATGCAAACCTGTTTCCATGAAAATTGTGTAAGTACTTCCAAAACCTTTGAGTTTCACTTCCTGTCAGAAAATCTCACATTGATGGAGTTTCCAGGAGTCAAAAGTCCGTGGGTTTTGGCATGAACTGGTTCAGTTTTGGGAGAAATTTTGATTTCAAAATTCTGAAGTAGCTGTGAACAAAAACAGGATGAGTATCAGAAAAAACTGCAAAATTACTGATGAAGAGTAGCCTTTAAAAAAGAGAACATAACTGACTGCCACAAGCAAAATTTGTGTTGCCAGTTCAGCAGTTTAAGTGCTATGATTCCCATCCGGGGAAAAAAAAAAGTTGTTACAAGGTAAAGATTATAGTTCAAAATCTTCCTCCTCTGATGGAGGGAGGACTGAGCAAGTCCTTTCTGAAGAACTTCCACATAACCAGATTAAACAGTCTGAACTATCAAAGAAACTAAGGTCTCTTCCAAACTTTGTGAGGTTCCTCTCTATGTGTTCTTGATTTCACTTCCTTTGGTATCAATTAATATGTGAAATTACTAAAAAAGCCATAGGAATCCCAATCCCATCAGGCACATTTTTCTGAATGCAGAATACCTCAGCAATCTACTTTTACACTTTCAAGAGGGAAATACTGCAACATCCTCAACTTTTCCTAATAACAAACACTTTTTCCTATAAATTAAGTCATTATCTCTTATCCTTCTCCTAGTATGACCAAAGCATTATTTTCCTATACATAACTACTTTTTTTCAGTGTCAGATGACTGACAAAATTGTTATCTAACTCTTCTCTTTTTAAAATCCTTTTTGTTATTCTCTTTGTCTTCCAAATTTCCTTGAATGTGGCTATATTGTCCTTAAACTGCAGTGCATGGGGATGGCTGTTTATCATTGCTTAGTGAGGACTCATCAGAGTTTGGCAAGACTGAGGAATTTAGCTCCTCTTTCTGCTATACAAAATGCTTGCTAATGCTGCTAATATTATCTAGAATCACATTGCCTTGTCAGGATTGACTGATTTTTTACTATATCCCTCCAGTCTGTTCCTATGGTACTAATACTATCCAGACAGTTGTTCATAAATTTGTATTTATGCATTTATTTCTTCTCAACAAGTTACTAACTTGTAACTGTCATTAGTGAATAATTTTGTGTGGCTTCTGGAACATTTCTCCTTTTTTTTTCAAAATTCTATATTCACATCCCCTGATTTTAACTTAATTCACATCAGCTTGGTATCCCATGTAAAATGTAAAAGTATTCTGTAATCCACCACTTACACTGTTAATGAAAATAACAGCCTAAACCAAATGCAGGACAGGCTTTTATAGAATTTTAATTAAATGCTTTCCCAGTTCAACAGCAAATATTTGATAGCTACTGCCTCCAGCTATTTCCTTTTTCCAACCAGCTGTGCATGCATTTTATGGGCACTTCCATCTGGAACAAATTTTATTAATTTAATTGAGAGAAGAACATACAGGATGTGTGAAAATACTCCCTGAAGTCACAGTACATGACTTACTTTATATCCCCACATTGGGTAAGTGATCAAGTCAAAGAAAGAAATCAGACTGGTCTAAAACAATTTCTCTTTGATGAGCTCCACGTGTTTCTAATTTTAAATCACTTAAGTATCATCTCTCTGTTTGTAAATAGGCTGTGTGCTATTTTGCTCTAGTTTCTTTCCAGAAAACAAAGCAGGTTCTCCATTGCTTGCTTGAGCCTCCTTTTCAAAAAGATGGAAGCTTGTTTGTTTTACCCAGCCCTCTGGGAGCTCTCTCAGTCTCAGTTCCAAAAAACAGGTGTTAGTTGTTCAGAGATTGCTCTAGAAGTACTGAAGGAAATTCAAAGACAAATCAAGATCTGCTTTGAATACATAAAATGGATCTAAATACTTTGATAGTTAAGTAACTATAAATAGTTACCAAATCTTTGTGATTTGATTGTACAATCTGGACTCATTATTTGAGCTGAAGGCTGTCTTGTAAATGACAAAAAACGTAGCAGCTGTTGGGAACATTTTCTTTATGATATGAAACAATCAAAACCAATATATCTCAATATGTATTGACTGTTTATATAACTATGAATTATGTATATCTAAAATGATAATGAAGTAGAAGAAAGAACAAGAGACAGAAAACCCCAGAACACAGAAAAATTCTGTTTGTCATCACAATGTGATCAGTCCAAGGATATAAAATCTATTTTACATCTTTGTAAGTTCTGAATTCTTCTAACTGAAACACAGAAACTGAGCAGGCAGCCATTCTAATATACATTAAGAAAGTATTCTGACTTGCTCACAAAAGCCTTCTGTACCAAATCTAAATATTTCCTTAACAAACTTACCTTTAGTTTTACATCATGTGTACTATACCATCTGCAGTGTAGTTTAAGTACATTTCAAGCATGATTATTTTGAATTTTTTAAGTCTGTGTAGGATGAGTACATTAGACAACACTCCAAAACAAAGGTTCTGAACACTGTAGGATACCCAGAAACAGCATACATTAAAAAAAAAAAAAAAACAATTCACTTGTCTTCTTGTAATGCTGTCACACAGTTCTAACCTGGATCAGTGCAAGATGGATTTCCAGCTCTGCAATTCTTTTTCCTATACAGCTTCTAATGCCATAACCAAAGGGGATGGAGCCAAAGTTGTCCACTCTGTCCAAATTATCCTTCCTCAGCCAGCGCTCAGGTCGGAACTCATTTGCCACTGAGAAATTTTCTTCACTGTATGAAGTAGCATAATGACAAAGTGCCAGCTGGGTCTGAGGAAATAAATGATATTTATAATTTAGCTAGCTCCAGTGCTAAACATAACAAAATTTAAAAGTATTTGCAATTACTGTAATTTCTGCAATAAGAGACGACAAAAATTAAGCACCTCTGAGTAATTCTAAAGACAAAAGGATACCTCAAATATCAAATCCCTTTCTCAACTGGTCAAAGGAAATAATCTTCAAATTGTTTTCAATGTTGCTGGATATAGTAGAGAAGATGCAGTGGGGAAGGAGGTGGGAACAAAAGTCACAAGTATTGGGAATTGTTTCATGAAGTTGCTATGAGAAAAAAGGAGAAACTTTCTACAAAGGGAATTAACAGACAAAGAATTAGAAAACTGCAAGAATAATGAAATTCATGCTTTTTTAATTGAATTGTACCATTACACAGATATGTTATTAACAGACTCCACCCTCAAAAATATTAAGAACATGTCATGATGATAAATTTCATTTGCAGGTGAGGACCCAAATAAGAAATTATCAAAACAACAGCAACACGTCAATAATAAAATCCATTTGTGCCATATAAATGGGTATTACTGAAATACTTTCCTCTTAATGTTCTAGCATGGTGAAATCTTGTTAAATCAATGAAGTGTATATATGTTGTAGCAGATCATATTTCATATGCAAAAATTAGACTGTTCTCTGCAGAGGACTGCAACAGAACCTACCCCTTTAGGTATCAAGTATCCTCCAATGATCAAGTCTTTCTGGGTCACTCTTCCATTTCCTGGCAATACTGGATATAACCTAGAGAGAAATATTTATCTGAAGTTCAACAGTAATAACTAATACAATTAAAAAAATGTTTAGATTCCAATCTGCATTCACAAATATGCAGTATGAATGCCACATTTATTCACACCAAAAATGTTTTTCTGGAGTACAAAACACCTTGGAGCTTCAAAGACCTTGAATCATCTGTGAGAATATGACCATCATCTGAGAAAAGTTATAATAACTCTTATTAAAAACAGTTATTATTAAAGTTATTAATAACTGAAGGTTGAGCTATTTGGTCTGTGCATTTATTCACTTTATATACATACAAGAATGAAGTTAGGTGGTCAAACTGGAGGCATTTTAGCTCTACTGCTAAAGCTGAAAAAGCCTTATTGATGCCTTCTCTGAAATCCTCTTACTCCCCTCACCTCACGATGCACTTTTTGTATAAACTTATTAAAAAAAAAGTATGTAGCATGCCTTTACTTTAAATCAAAAAGCTTAAATTATTGAAGTGGCATTGCAATACCAGTGTGGAGGAGGAGGCTGTTACATTTTATCATACAGACTAAAGGGAAAAATCAAGCTTTCAATTCCTTACCTTAACAGACATGTCCTACATATGTGATATCACACTCAGAAACATTAAATATTATATAATTATTTTATTCATTGCTTGAGTACCCTTGGACACAACACTGCTACAATAAGTTAAAGTAGAAGTAGCAAATAACAGTAGCAACAATTAAATACAAATGCTAGAATGGACTCAAAATCCATCAGAATAACATGGAATTAAATCTTTTAGTTGTCTGCTACTTACCTCAAGGTTTCTTTCAGGACAGCTCTAATCAAAGGCAATTTTGGGACATCATGAGCAACTGGAACTTGATCTTTCCTCAGCTTATTGACTATTTCCTCATAAACCCGTTGCTGCACCTCTGGGTGCTTTGCCAACAAGTATATTGCCCAGGACAAAGTAAAAGAAGTCTAAGGAAGAAACCACAATCATCAAGCCCAAGAAGATTACCTTAAAATCATTTAAAGCCAAGAAAAACAATCAGCTTTCAACTATGTGTTTTATATGTTTAAAGTTATGAAACGGGCTGGCAATGATTGACATCTGGATTTGATGGGAGGTTGCCAGACTTCACCATCCCCTCCTTCATCTCTTTTCCATCTAAAAGTCCGCCACAAATCAAAACAATCCATGTTGGTATTTTCCCAGTGAAATATAAAAAGCAGCAGACAAACCAAATGCAAACCCAACTATGTAAACTATATTGAAACATAAACACTCTGAACAGCAATGGATTAAGTTAGCTCTTAGTTTTCAATATGCATTTCACCTTTCCCTCCAAAAAAAAACACTTCACAGGAAACAAGATAAGAAAATACTACTCAGAACACTTCCAACCCCTTTTAAGCATATGGTGGTCCCTTTGTAGCACCCACACAAGAGAACTGATATCATCACTGCAAAGATTATCCTTTGGTAAGCAATGCTACACCACTATCTTTTTAAAATATTTTGTGTGAAGAAGAAACAGAATACAAGGCAGGACACAGTTCAACTCTGAGCACAAGAGGATTTAAAGAAATCCATCATCTAGTTTTTTTCCACCACAGCTGGAAAAAAAAAATCAGCTTGTGGAAATGTCTTATTTTGGCCTTATGTTTAAGATCAATTTAGAATACAAATTCATCATGATGGTGACCTTTTACATCTTGTCTTCAAAATGGGGTATAATGCTAGAAGTACCATTCTCATAAGCTTTTCTTGTTTTTCTTGCAATATTGAACAGCTGTGCCTTCTACAATGCAACCCAGTTCTATTCCACTCAGAGGAGCTGGCAATTGTGCCAGCTGTGTACAGAACTTCTCTGATATAAACGGTGCTCCTTCCCAGCTTCCCAGATCCTTCATAACTTCTTGAAAATTAGGACTGTTCCAGCAACAATCAAAATGCTTTGTAGCCAACAGTTGTCTCACAATTCTGTTAAAAGCTTTTATAATCCTCTAAACCTGTTTCAGTTTCCATGATAAAATGAGATCAGAATTGACAGCAGTAGGGAAAAAAAATTCCCTCAATTTTTGTTTTGTACTTGAAAATGAGGAAGTCAGAAGTATTGTCCTCTCAGAAAAAGACTGTTGCCAGCTGAGAAAGCTGAGTCAAATGGAAAGGGAAATTCTTGTTGGCATGAACTTGAACATTGTCTTTTTTAATGAAAACTGTCACACACTAAAAAAGGAAAATTAATGGTCTGAAAGACTGGAAAATTAATGGGATGAATAAGTGTGTTTTACTTAAGAACATCAAAAAGCTCTGCAAACCCATAAACCCTTGGGATATTTAACCAATGGAGTAATATTCAGCACATAAAGAAGTTTTACATATGCTCCTTATTTTGGAATTCAAAAGTGATTGCTGTTGGGGTTTTTTGTTTTCTTTAGAAACCTTACAAACTTTCTTAAACCAAAAACAATCTGAATTCAATTATCCAGAGAGTTTTTTCTTTTCTTTAAGACCATTTTACTTTTTTACTAATTTTAAACTTTTCTACTAAAAGATTATTAAAGTCCTACATAGCACTTTCTTTACCAAATTAATTTAATTTCTTTTAAAAATTTGTTCAGTTACAATCATTATAATAGCAGTGTTCATTGATAGTCTAAATAACTCTGTATACATTGTACATACAATAACTCATCTTCCTCTTTCCTTATTCTTCTGATTGTCATGCTGCAGTCAGCACTGAGCTACACTAATTTCATAGGATGGCAATGAAAGGAAGGGAAGATACACACATGCCCTTAATGTTTCTTCAGATGATCTACATGGCAAATCAGAAGAATAAAGAATGAGAGACACTTGAAACACGTTCCTAGGTGTTAACAGACTGGATACACCAGCCCATTTAGTCCTGAGCCCTTACCACAGCTCTCTCCCCAGCCTGACTCTATGTTGCCAGCACAAGCAGGGGCAGAGTGAACTTATGCCTTGCCCCCATCACTGCTGGCCTCACATCCCCCTTCTAATGAATTCCAGCAGAAAGCAGGTATCTGACCCACAGTGTGTGTCCCAGTTGATTGAGTTAGCCACACATGAAAATCCTTTACCAAACTCTACAAATGAGTTTATTGATCAATTTTTTTCACACTAACTTGCAGCTTACTTTTCTATTGTGGTCTACCTAAAGTAGCACAAACACCAACCTGATAAGCAAACTAGTAAAAGAAAATGTGCAAAATACAAGCTGAATGTAAAGACAATTGCTATTTTATCTGTTTAATAAACTGTGGAACAGACTCCCAAGCAATGGGTTCCTGTAAACCACAGCTAGATCAGAACACTGATTTCATTCCAGTGGAGAGATTACACAGTTCAGGAAGTATTTTGATTCACTTTAAAGACATCAGGGCTTAAATGTGTTAAAATTACATCCCTGTAAACAACGTAACCCCCCTGAAGAGAGCTGCCAGTGCTACTGGTTTACAAAAACAACGATGCACAAGCAAAATGGAAATAAAGCTTACTGTGTCCACTCCTGCCAGAAGCATTTCTGTCATGTTGGCATAGATCTCTTCCAAAGTAAGTTCCTTACTCACTAGGAGGTGTGTAAGTAGCCCACCATTCACTACTTCTCCTTGGTCCAGCTGAGACTGAATAGCCTTCAGTTTGTTGTCAACATGGATCTGACCTTTGGGGTTCAAAAGAATTGTTAAGCCTCCATTTTTATTTTTCTGCCGGTTCCATTCAGTAATCATTTCTCACTTATGCTACACTGCACATCCAGGTGAAAAAAACTTCTCTTTTTTTAAGGGAAAGAGCCTAGACTGGTGGTGGAGGTCCTTGGGTACTCATGGCAAAGATTGAGCTGACAGAAACCATGGTTGCTCACAGCAAGAGAATGGTGAGCACAAAGAGGAGACTTCAGTTCCCTTCCTCAAGGGAAGCTCGAGGCCAAGTTTTTATGCCCACCTGGTTCGTGGTCTGATGACTCTGCAAGGAGTGGTGAACTCTGCAGAGCATGCAGCAACTCAGCACAGAGAGGCTGCTACAAGATGCTAGCAGCCACCAGAAGGTCAAAGCCACAGAACTCAACCACTCTGAAGACAAAGATGAGGAGCACCAAGTAATAACAAAAACTGAAAATCCTCAGTGAATGATACACCAAGCAGTTTCACCCACAGTTCCATGTATACTTTAGTGACTGCAAACAGCATCTTTGGTCAAACAGGGCATTTAAAAAGAGAAAAACTCCTCAGCAAGCTAATAGCTCACAGAATGAGCTTACAAAAAATGAAAATGCATGCAGCTTTCTAATATTTGAGAGAGAAAAAGGGATCGGGTTTTTTTAACACTCAAGAACATTAAAAAAATTAAATTGCAAAGATTCCTTCCTCCTACTTACATGAATTTACATGAAAACTGATTCATAAAGTAGCCTAGAATGTTTTATTTACCAAAAAAACCCATATTGTAGTACATCAATGTACTTCAATGTCAACTTATACACTTGTATATATATAAATAAACTTTACAAAGTGTTTAATTAATTGCCAGAGCCTAGTTTATTAGCTTTCTAGTCAGTTTTAGTAGTGATTATTTGTCAGGATGCTGAATTAAAACTTTGCTGAAGTCAACAAAACTACCCTCATTAAAATTGAAGTGGCTTAAGATAAAACTTTGGCAAAGAACTTAGGCCTGGAGTGGCAAGTGAGTGCTGAAACAGATGAAGATAAATAAAGAAAGAGCAATATAAAATAGGGGAGTTTTGAAATGTACTGATAAAGTTTGGTTTTAGTAGAATATTATTTAAAACAGTTTCCCTGGCCAGACTGCATTTAATATGAAACTTACTTCTGCCACAATGTCTTCTTATAATTTTAGAAGAGAAATGCAGCTTGTCCCGTTCAAACACACACAGAACCTGCAGAAATACAGCTGAACTTTTCTACTACTAAATCTTACTAAATTTGAAGAGTCCGTCCCAGGATCTGCAGAACTCTCTCCAGGGTTTTGGAATAAGTGGACGAAGCCATTTGGGAATAGCACCTGCATACATAGTGGTCTTAAACATGCTAAACATCAATTCCAGAGCCTCAATATATTCAACAGTCTGCTGTGGGACGTTGTTCTCCAGGCAGCCCAGCCGGCATTCGTACAGAATTGTCGCCACACCTGCACGTAAAACAATGAAAGAATTCTCTGTTCACATGCAGCATCACATATTAATAATCTAAGGAATTAACTAACAGAAAATGGAACTGCCTTACAAGAAGTGGGGTTTTTATTATTATTAGTTCAGTTGGGGGACAGATAAAACAGAAATTCAAACCACAGTAAAACAGCCCAGCTAAACATTGCAGCAAGAGAGCAGTTGCTCTGTCAGTAATGCTCAGCATGAGAAGACAGCCAGGAATTGCAGCAGAAGCAGAGCAGCCTCCAGCCTGTTCACTGTTTTGCACTGCACTACAAATCCTGAGCCTGCCCTGCTGGCCTCTGAACACACAGGGACACAGGAGTCTAAAGATATTTCTGATAACTGGTGACAACACAGGAGTTTCTACCAGGGGCTGTGTCTGTCATCAGCTGATAGAAATGAATACTCAGTCTGTATAAATGGATAAAAAGCTTGCAGTGCTTTTACTGCACACATCATGCTCCCCCCGACCCTGAAAAACAGCAAGTGTGACACTGTTGCAAGTGACAAGGCTGTCACTTGCTCTGACTTGCTGTAATTTTCACAGATGCTTTTCTGCAGTACTGGAGGAGTCCCCACCAGAAATTATCTTTACTGACAAAAATAATTTTAAAATTTGGTTATTTTCAATTCACTCTTCCTTTCCTAATTTTCCTCCCTGGGAAGATATTTTTCTGTGCCTTTTCTTTCTTTTGCACCTCTTTTAGAAACTGCTAGTTCTTACACATCCTCTTGCTGCTTACATGGTCCTTTCAAAGAAATCTTACATTTTGGTTCCCTGAACAGTTACAGTGTACGTTAAATAAACAGCAAGTCATATAGAAAATAAATGTGTGCCAGGCACAAGTTATAAATTAAAAACTAAAAGAATGTAAAGAATTTCAACTAAGCCATTGGTTATAGTGAATCTGTAAGCTCACAGTTTGAAATTCCATAAACTGGTAGCTAAATGCCATTTTTTGACACTATTAATGTGAAACAGACCAAGGAGGCAGCCAGCAACTTGATACAGCTTCATAACTGAACAATTTGGAAACTCTTCAAATCCCAAATTACTCAGCTGCCTGTCAGCAAAGAGTACCAGTGTTTTTAAAAGGCATTACATATAACAAGATGGGGTTGTGTGTCCTCAGTTAAAGAAATATATTAAATAGTATCATAGATTTCTGTAAAAACACAGGAAATGCCATACAGGCTCAGGCCAGGGTTCCATTCAGCATTTCCTCATTAATGGTAGCCAGTGGCAGATGATCTTATGGCAAGCATAACAAGCCCACACTTGGCATGTGTAGGCAGGGAAAATAAGTATCTTTTCCCACATTAAGCTGTGAACTGCATTTAGATATATAGGAATCACATGGGGATTCCACATTGAAATTTGGCTGGTATATTGTGAAATTAACATGTGTTAGAAGTCACCTGTTAGAAGGTCAGCACTCTTATTCTTGAGAAATGAATACAGAAATGCAGAGTACTGAGACTGTTCAAGGCCTTGATTGAGCATTTTACCTGCACAAGAGCATTTCCATAGGAATTGCTCCTTAATACAAGGTATCAGGTCTTTGGACTGACTCTGCAAGGGAATTCTACTGATACCCACTGCACTAACTAGGAAGACACACAAATGCAGAATATCAAACTTCCCTTTTCAGAGTAATCACAGTGGGGCACATTGATTTGACAGAAATGCCTAACCACAGCCCCACTGCTTTACATCTATTTTCATTACAGACCCAGCCTGGGCTTACCTTCCATTGAATACTTGAAGAAAAGGTTGTTAACATTGGTCACTGTTTCCCCATCCTCCTCTTGACTTCTGAGGGTGTGGATTCTTTTAATTAAGTCTGTGATAACTTCATTGACTCCTTCAGAGTAAACAGCCACATCTTTGGGTTTCAGAATTTTTTGCCTCAGTACACTTCTCATTTTTAGCCATTGCTCCCCCTCCCTAGAAGAAATTATTAATAATGTCTATACATAGTTTTCCTTAACAATCATCAGCTCAGTAAGAGCTCTGCAACCAAACTGTTAGTGATTCTTCATGTCAAATGAAAGCAAATGGTAAAATGAAAATTATAATGTATATTTTGTATTATACTACTAAATTTTATTCTGTATTCATTGCACGTCCTCATTAAATTTCAGTATTGCAACCTGCATGTTAAGGTGTCAGTCAGTCTCTGGGTTGAGTGACAGAATTTGCCCACTCAGTGTTCTGAATTTGACAAGTGTCCCTATGTTAGTTTGTTAGTTGTAGCTAATGCAACAACTTAGTAAAATATTATATTAAAATTACTTTAAATAAATATTTGAATGGGTAGTCTGCAGAACTGATTTTACATAGAACCAGTACTTAATTATTAAATAAAAGTACCACATTCAGGTCTGACAAATCAACAACTTGAGCTAGTACCATAAATTCCATTACTGATACATCACTTTCAGCTACCCCAATTCTAAACCTACCAAGTAACAAGAGAGCAGACCAACCTGCAGAGAAACAGCTTAGAGCTACAGATTCTGCTTTAGCTGAGCAATGTGTGGAAGCCTTTGTGCTGAAGTCTAGAAATCTGAATTGTAGTATCTACATGTTCCATATGAGCAGAGTATTTAGGAACAGTGGTTCCAGGGATACCTTTCAATTCCGTATGAAAATGGGCAATTATCTTTTATGTGCTTATTTTAAATTGGTATATTTCCCATTATTTTTTTTACCTGGAGCAATGCCATTGCAAGGCACAGAAACTTATCAGCCAGCAGAAGAATTTGATGTCTTTAACAGATATTTCCTGAGTCTCCTGATTTAAGATCTCTTTTCACTAAGGATCAAGGAACTGTTAGTTTGAGTCTCAACTGCAGCTTAAGATTTGAGTCTGCAGTGCAATACATAAAGCCTCTTGCTACCATGAAAAAACAGACTGTCCATGACTCAGGAAATTAATTTCCCTCTAAATAAACATCCTATGTCAGTGGGGACTGTGAGCAGTTCCCAGTGGCAATTAACCACACCCACATGCACTGCCAGGTTATGCAAGCTGTACAGACAGATAACTGCCCTGGAATTAGCCAGATTCAAAAATATCTGTGTGGGGATGCACTACAGTGTGAATTGACCATCCTCTACATTACTCTACAGAGGGGGCACTTTGGTGAACAATAAAGCTAAAACCACTCTGAGCCAACGATTCCACACAGCACAGTCTAGAACTGATGCAATAAAGCCACATTCAAGCAGTGCAGTGCCAGAGCTAGTAAGCTCTATTCTGTCAAACTGCTTGCAGGTGAGTGAGTCAGCTCACACAACTCCAGTTGATGCACATTCCCAAAGAGTGTCTTCGTGCAAAGCAGCCACTGCACATCGTCAGCATCCCTTTGAAACTTCACAGCAGAACAAATTCACAGCAGTCACCACAAATACCTACTCCCTTCCCCCCGTGGACACAGAGTGCCTGGCTTCCCAGATGACCTGTAGAATCCTTCAGAAATCACCAAGCTTACAGAAGGAAGCCAGGAAAACGAAGGGCCACGAACACTTACGCAGAAATGAGCCCCGTGGCTCTCCCCCGTAAGTCTCTGTACTCCTGCCAGGATTCCATGTTGGCTCTTTGTGGTGCTCTGCCTTCTGCTCGGAGGACTTGAGCAACCATGTCTCGATCTGCAATGGATACAACAAACTGGGGACCAAAGTGAGACTTGAAGATCTTGCCATATTCCTGAGTGTGTTTTTGCTACAGCATCACCAACAAAGAGAAACAGAAGTCAAGTATTACTAAGGAAAACTATCACAAAAGGAAACTGACAATTTGTCATACACAATCTTTCACATCTAGCATTTGATCCCCAGCCTTCCAGTCAAGGAACAGTTTGAAACGTCAGGAGAAGCATCTGAGCATTACTGTGAAATATTCACAAGGAAAACAGAGAGGTCACACAGTTCAGGACCCCTGACTGAAAAGGCCCAAAGCTCTAAGGCACAGAGAGCGAGTGAAACCAAACACTGAGAAGATGAAAGGACCTGGTGCACTTAAAAACACATCCCTTCAGATCAAACAGGCTAGAAAGAATGTCTGCAAAAATGAAAAACATGGAAGTGTATAGGGTTAAATTAATAGAAAGATATATAAGTTAATACAAAGACATAATTTAATATCTTTTGTTAATAACAGCTATTTTACCATTTAGTTGCTTATAAAAAACCTGTTTCTCACTCCTAACCGAGAACAATGACAGCACAACAGCCTAGTGAAAAACTGCATTTTGGAACAGATTTGTCAGCAGTGAACCTGAGAGAGACATGCTAATTCTGCAAAAGAAAGGAAAAGGTGGGGTCTTATTCTTGCAGTGAGGTTTTTTGAGTGGTTGCTCCACAAATCATGTGATTCAACCTGGAGGATTGAAAATTAATAAAGAGGATTGGAAAACATTAAACTGTGTATATATATTAAAACAAACAAACAAAACCAACACAAAAAGTTTTCCAGTAAGATTGCACTATCACTGTCCCATGAAATCTTACTGATTATTTCAAATAAATTTCATTCTGACATGGTCATGAAGTGAAACTCTCAACTCTTACAAATTCATTTGGAGTAGGTAGGGTACATCCTCATTTCAGAGGGGAAAAAAACCCACCAAAACCACAAAGCAGTTAGTAAAAATAATACTATTAAGACTTTAAAAATCAATTTTAAAGCCTTTATTTCTTAAATACATTAAAGTATTAAGACAAGTTAAACTGACCAAAGTTTAACTTTGACACATTACCTACATTCAAATCCAAAGACATCTGCACACAGAGTTATGCTGATTATAAACCAAAGATGGTTGACACCAACTACACTTGTGGAAGTCTAGTATTGACAATATATTTTATTCCATCTTAGTTACAGAGATGAATTGTTTACTTGCCAACAATAAGTTTAAGACACATGAATCACTCTTCAGAATATGATACCAAGTGCACATAAAAATGTAATTCTTTTTGTCTAGTTTCCAAATAAAACATGAGTTGTGCAACCGTGGTCTCTGCCAGTCACCTCTTAACTACTTTTGGAACACAATGGCCAACTTCAATCTAAGTTCTAAAGGTCTCCCACAACGATATCCTTACCATTTTCAACAATCAGCCTCTAGATTCACATGAGACACATGTATCAGTCATCCTGATGAGGGAAGTGCTACAGCAGGAACTCAATTGTCATTTCTGCTTGTTCTGCTCCTAAACAACACCACAGGCAGAGCAGTGAACAAGCACTCCCCAAACCCAAAGTATCTCTTGCCTTAGAGATGTTTTAGGGATACTGAACTTGGAGATAACGTCTTTGAGAGTATGTGTCTTAAAAGAAAGCATGAGTTGGGATGGGAGTGTGGCAAGGAAAAATCAGTGGAGTGAGTGGAATACAGGCCACCAGTCACAGAAAAACAGGTTCAACAAATTTTGCTATTTATGGAGCAGTTTATTTTTTCACTGATGGTGAGGTTTACATAGGACAACGAACTTCAACAGAAAGTAAATCAAGTGACAAGCTATCCAACCAAATAAACTGAATATTAGTTTCAAACCAGAAATGGACAGGGACAGAGTATTTGGACATCTCTTTCTTTCAATAGACTGAACATCATTCTATCAACTTCATGTATAAAAAAAATGCCCAGGATTTCTTTTTCCGTATCTTCCATCACAACATGGGTTTTTCTTTCCCTTGTTCCAAACCTTGAAAATGCTCCACTGTAGTGCCTCACATACCACTCTCACACCAGTCATTCTTTCCACACATCATAAATCCAAACTGCCAGCATCCAAATCCCTCCCTCCTCACCTTTCTTTTCTTTATCCTTGCAGAGCACTGATGAGACAAAAGAGATCTAACCCTATCAAATTAAAAATACTTCCCCTTTGTCATAATTGCTGTAGGCATGACTACTTTGGCCAGGACTGGAATCATGTTACTGAGAACAGAACCTCCTTTGTGAAAAAGCGCTCGGCGTCCCCACCCCTTCTGCATATAGCACACAAATATTTGTGTGCACCAAAGGGCATCGTGTAAGTAGCTGTGCTGCTTACCAAAGGATTTGGGATTAATTCATTCCTGATGTTCACTGTATTGTTAAATTTAACAGACTGTTATTAATCCAGTTAATGCCTGCTTGCATTCTATGTGTAGGCAAACAGGGCATCCTGTGATTCTTGAGACTTAAGCAGAATAACAACTAGTATTATATTGCAACTTCTCCTTATCCTTCCTCACACTTTACTTTCTAGGAATAATATTCACTAAAGAAGAAAATATCCCTATCAGCTAGTGGTAGTGAAAAGCATACACTGTATAGGATGGTTTATATTCTTTTTAATATTTTGAATAATTTTCACTGTTTTGACAGGGAAAGAACTTGAACTCAATGGCTGTTTTTACTGTTATGAAACTATGATGAATACCTCTCAAATTCTGTACACCACCACAGAGTTAGAAGAAAAAAGGAACATAATGAAACAAAAAGCGTTTGTTGCCTTCAAGTTTCATCTGCATGTGTCTTGATTAGCAAACAATCAAGCTCACCAATTCATTAGCAATCTAGTTTGGCTGCCATGGAACACAGCATACACCCTTAACATTTCTTCCTGAAAATCTATATGGTAAATATAAGAAAGCTGGGCAAAACTAAGCAATTTATGTGATTCCTTTTTTTCTGTCTCCTGCTTCTTCCTGGTGTTTTTAGGCCCTTTGTAAATTTTAAGTTTCACGTTTTGATTCTCAAACCATTTAAAGTTCTGCTTTCTTTAGTTTCCCTTTTCTATTATTATTTCCCTTTCTCTCTCGTCTTTCTTCCTGAAATTTCAGTAATTTTCAGGCAGCAAACCTCTTGGGGCTGACTGTGAATTTCTTCCTAGCTACTTGGGAACGGTCACTAATAAAAGCAAAATAATAAATACCCCATTTGAGGTATTCTCAACGAGGTCCTTACTGCCGGTGGAAAGCACTATGGATCCGCAGCTGCAAAAGGGTGAAACACGCAGCTTTACTCCCTTATACACAAGTGCTTCCTCTGGAATTGCTTGGACTACACGAGGAAAGGGCCCCAGGAGATGCGCTGCGACTTTTTAGGAATGAAACCCACATGTTTGGCCAAGCAGCCGAAAGAATTCCTCTCTGAGCAGCGACAGCCTTACGGTGAGAGTGCTGCCCATGCCAGCATCCCCGGGGAAGGAGGATCCTCGTCCCCGCAGCTCCCGCCGTCCCCCGCAGGGGAACGCGCCTCACCCACCCTCGCCAGGTGCGGCCGACGGAGGGGACACCCCGCCAGCGGAGGTGCCCACACCGGAGGGCGCTTCTCCAGCCCCGCCCGGGCTCTGCTTCGCTCGACCGCCTCCCCCTCGCTCCAGCACCGCCACACGCCAGGTGACAGGAGCCGCGCTCGGCCCGCCCTCCTTCCTTCCCTCCCTCCCTCCTTCGCTCCCCTCACGCCGCCATCCGGCCCCGCTTCCCGCCACCCGCTCCCCTCCCCCGCGCCAATGTGGCGGCCGGGGAGGGGGCGGCAGGGCCGGCAGCGCCAGTCGCCACCATTCCAGGCCTGTCCCTCGCCCCCCCGGCAAGCTTCAAACCGCCCGCCTCCTGCCGAAGGGACGGGGGCGGCCGCCGGGGGCCGGCCAGCGCTGACGGCAGCGCGGCCGGGCGCATCTACCGCCCCCTCAGGGGACCGATACAGGCAAACTGTATTTATGTAAGGGGAGGCCGGGGTAGGAGAGACAAAATGGTCTCTGAAGGCGGCGGAGCAGCGCCGGGCCGGGCTGAGGGAAGGGCAGCGGCCGTGGCGCCTCAGCCGCGGCAGGGCTGGGGCGGCCCCGGGTGCCGGCACAGCCTGACCGCACGGGTGGCTGCTGCGGTCTACGAGCCCGGGGAAGCCCACGCTTCCCAGCCCTGCCCGCCAAAAATAAGCCCTCTGCAAGCTGGTGAAACAGCCCAGTTAAAAAAAAAA